>VZQC01007976.1:572300-639152 GCA_009823505.1 Rhizomys pruinosus
TGTTCAATCAAGTTGATCAAATGAGTGTCCAGACTACATTGCTGTAGTTTCACCATTCACCCCAATCGCAGCCCTTACATTCTACCACGCCCCCTCTTCCACAGATTGTTCCCTAGGCTTAGAAAAGGGGCACAGGTGGATGAGAAGCAAAACAGTCCACTCTCTCTGGAGCTGTTGTCTTGGACTCTGGTCAATTCTGGCTGTTTCCTTTCATGGGCTGACAGTTTGTCCAGGAATAACCTTTCGATCCTACTAATGAAGCACAAGCAATTAGATGTATAGGTATTTAAACAGCGTTAATAGTTATGGTAGGTTACTTTGGTATAGACACATATGTTTAGATGATATGTTGATCCATGAATTACATTTTTTCCTGTTAAGTATGACAGGGTCTTACTGTGGCTTATGAGATCTCCTCACCTGTAGAGGATGTAAGCTTGTGGCTTCAGCCATGGGTTATTTCTCCAAGGAGAGAGCCAACAGCCAATTAGACTTGGGATATACAGGCATATGGCTGCCTCTGCTGCACAGTATTTCCAGGCAGGTGAGGTGTAGCTGGTGCTGACGGTGGAGTCTTGCTTGACTCAAGGAGACCCGTATTTGCTTTATTGGTTTAGTGGCCTTTGGTAACACTCTCTGGTGTTCCAAAGGCCATCTGTACACTTGCATGTGTGGTCTCAATACATCTTTCCCATGTTAACGTCAGGTCTTCAGCAGCAGGGCCTTATCACCCCTCTTCTTGCAGGTATCCCAGTTTAGAGGCAAGGAGCCTTTACCTTTTGTGGGGCCTTAGATCCCCTGGCCAACATCTCCCTGATAGAATAATCCATTACTGATGTCAGAGCTCCTGTACCTCCGGGGCTGGTGTCCCTGAGCGCGGAGCCCCAGAGAAGGATTCTTAACCCTGGAACTATGAACATTTTGAATTAAATACCCTTTGTACTGTGAGACTTTACTGAACATTGCAGGACTTCAACTATACCCCTGGCCTCAACCCACTAGATTTGGGATGGCTGTTCCACTTATAAGAGCCAAAACTATCTCCAGTGTTGGAAAATGTTCATTTGAAGGAAATGTCTTTGCAAAGCACTTAATTGGAGCAAAGAGAGAAAAGGAGAATGCTGGGAGGAGGAGGGATAAAGTAGAGAGCATCCAAACTCCCCAGGACCGTAATGATCCCCAAGGCTTTCTGATAAGATTTTGGAAGCCATTGAAGTGGGATTGGAGAGTGCTGTGGTCTGTATTAAGTGGAGAGCTTGGGTGGCTGGGTAGGGAAGAGGATGTGAAGAGTAGAAGCTGAGATGTCTGTTGGTAGGTTACTGAAGCACTGCAGCCAAGAATGTGATGTTATGGTGGCAAACGCCTTTAATCCCAGCACTGGGGAGGCAGAGGCAGGCAGCTCTCTGTGTGTTCAAGGCCAGCCTGGTCTTCAAAATGAGTTCCAGGCCAGCTGGGGCTACAGGGAGAACCTGTCTCAAAAATACCAAAAAAAAAAAAAAAGAATGGTAATGACAACGGAGTCAACAAAGACAATGGAAGGCACCGAGAAAGACTCATCCACTGGACGCTACTTAGAGAAACAATATTCTTGGTACTTGGTACTCAGAACGGTGGGTGGCATGGGCCAGCAGCACTGCCTTTTGGGAGCTTAACTCTCCATCTCACATCCCCAAAGATACTGGATCCAAATCACCGGTGTTTTAGTAAGATTCCCAGCTGACTTCTATGCATCAAAAAGTTTGAGAAAAACAAGCCTAGATTGTTTTCTGTTTTTACTTAGAAGGAACTAGATGCTTTGGAAGGCAGACTGCTCTGTCACAGGTTCACAGATTACCAGGGCAGAGTCAGAACTGGAGCCGCTTTCTCTTATCTCCTGGCTCAGTATCTTCTCCAACAGACTGTTTGCAAAGATAACAGGCATCCCCTGTTAGAGTCCTTAATTAGAGAGCTAGGAATTGCAACTTTGTCCTTTAATTCTCGCAGGATAAGAAAAAGTCACCCTTCAAAAAATTAAAGATTGACATTCCTCCAGGGAAGTTTGAAAGACCCATGGTATCAATTTAAAGCAAAAGCGCATTTAAAAACCAATTACCAAGCTGCGTCGCTCGCCGCTCATAGGGCTGGCATCTTCCTCAGCTCAGTGTGTTAACATTGAAAATACAAAACAAATCCCTTCAAAAGGGATGCCAGGACTGGGAGTGGGAGATGATGATGAGGCTGCGAGATCATCCTCTGCTCAGAGGCTATTCGGCTGCTTATTCCGTGACAGGAATCTTCCAGATCACAAGCAGCAGGATTTGAAATTGAGAAAAAAAAAGAACTTTTTTCCCTCCATTGTAAAAAGACTTTTGGAAACTAAGTGCCAGTCTGTGTGGTTTCCTTTATCACCCTCTTCTCTGGCTTTCCCCAACTGGCTTCCTTCTCATTCTTCAGGGTGTGAACCATTTGTCAAATTCCCATTGCCTTAAAATATAAAGCACAAAATAGCTGCTGTCTCTTTGGCAGCTCCTGGAGAGCCAGTATACAGCATTTACACAATGTGTGGACCTCACCCTATCATAAATTAGAAGGGCTGATGGGAGGACCTGTTTGAGGAGCAGCAGCGAAGCCATGCAGAGACACAAGGCTTTGTGACAAGATGCCGACATGTTGCCCTCAGCCTCAATTTCCTCAGAAGTCTGGCAGGCGTTGCTTGAACCCCTTCTGCCAAAAGGTTTTCCCAATTTCCTGGTGTTAGCAGGTTTTCAAAGGGCAGATAAACCATGAGCTGTGTAAATAAGCACAGTGGTTGGTGGGCAGAGAGACCACCACAGACTCGCACCAGAAAGAGGATGATGCTGAATGCCTGCTCAGGGTTGGGTGTGAAACTGCAGCTCTCAGTAGGAGACTGGCCCCGAAGCACACAGCTTCTGTCACTGCACGGCTGCAGTCTGCTATGAGCAGGTTCCTGACAGGAACATGTGGAGTTTCCCAGTGCTTCTCCCCAGCAATGGGGACTAGTCAGGGATACACGAGCATGCCGGGTGTATGCATGCATGCATGCATGTTTTTTTCTTTGTGTCTTTTTAATGTTTTTAATGGAGACTAAGGGTATTTCCCCAAATGCCCTGTCAGTGTGTGAGGGTGTGTTGGGGAGAAGGTGTCAGGATTCTGTGCCAGCTGCAGGGCTCTCGAGTGGCTCAGTGTCAGCACTGGTCCTCCGGCAGTGTAGACATCTACTCCATCAAGTGCTTGGGAGGTTAACCAAAGCAACCTGTGGGAAAGTGTGTCAGAAGCTGGGGGTGGGGCCATTGTCAGCCACTTCTGTCCAGAATACACATTTACTTTTTGGATTCTGGCTGCAGACAGACTTGGGTCTTAACCTAGTTCTAATCAAAGAAGTCTAATTAATTGGAACGTGAAGATAAGAGAGTGAGCAAAAAAGGCCTCAGTCCCTCCTTAAGTAACTTCCTTTCCCTCTGTTGGAAGAAAAATAACGTAATTTTTGCAGGTTCAGTACCCTAGATTTGGACACATTCAACAAACTGACACTGAAACAAGGTCTTGCTGAGCCCTGTTTTAGTTGAGGCCCCTGGTGAGGAGTTCTCAGCTCTGTGTTTCAAGAGCTTCCCTTAATAGAAGCCCTGAGGCTTCATGTTATCTCTCATACACTTTCTTTCTCCATGAAATTTCAAGGCAAATACCGGAAGTGAATAAATCTTAATTCAGTTTCCCCAAAGTTGTAATTTGGCAGACATAGTATAGGCAGTCTACCATGGTAAGAGATGGTTTATCTAGTGTTTATCACCTGGAAGTACTACTATTAGTGGCACTTCTGATGGCAGTGGTACGATGATAATTGATGTTCCCAACAACTGCCCCAAGGCACTGCCAGTTCCTGAGTGCTTTTTGGACCAGAAAAAACAAAGGGAAAAAAATAAGGAAAGAAAGAAAATCTTTGCTTGGTGTATTTTTCAATACACTTGATCACAATACAATGCTTTAAATATTAGTCGTCAGCAATAAAACATCAGAAATCTCAGCTCCTGATTATTATTGTTCCCAAACAAGTCCTCATTTAAAATTATTTTAATTGAATTTTTATGAATCTCATACAGTATATTTTGGTACTGTTTACACCCTTTCCCTATCTGTATGCCTCTTAGAGTCTCCACCCCCTGCCAGACTTCATGTTCTCTGTCACATAGAGTGAGGTCGACCAAGTCAAGGGTGTGTCCATCCACCGGAGCTTGGCTGACCTCCTTAGCATCACATCCATGAAGAAAATCTCCTCTCCCCCTCCCAGTAGTTTTCAGTTGCCAACAGTTCCTCAGCCAAGGTTGGGGCTTCTTACCCATTCACCACTTCTATGCTAGGATTTTCCTAGCTCGAGCCTCCTGGGTCTTGTGCATGGTATCACCATTGCTGTGAGTTCATACCAATTACAGGTCACTCTGCTTCCTTGTTGTTATCCACCTTCTCTGCCTCTTCCAGTCTTTTGTCCTCTTCCTCAATTTCTCTGAGCCGTGGTTGGCAGAGCTTTGATACAGGTGTCTTATTCAGTAGTAAGCACTCTACAGTTTCTTCTTCTCTGCACTTTGGACAGTTGTACAAGCCCTTCTTTGCAAACATGATCAATATCCTTTCATTTACCTTCAGAGACAGACACACATACACACACACACACACACACACACACACACACACACCACTAGGAACAGACTCTGAGGACTCATTCTTTGTGTTAGTATCTTGTTGCTGCTGTAATAAATTGCCGTATTATCTATTAGTGGCCACACTAAGCTTATTAACTTATGATTCTAGAGGTTAAACTGTCGAAAAGAAGTCTCACTGTACTAAAATCAGTGAATCAGCAGAGATTGGCTCCTTTAGAGGAAAATGTTTCCTTATTTTTTTCAACTAGAAGGTATCTGCTGTCCCTTGTTTGTAGCCCCAGATCTGTCTTCATCCTTTCAGTATGATGTCCACAGAGCTCTATCCTCTCTTCTCCTCTCCTCTCTTGTCCTCTCCTCTCCTCTCCTCTCCTCCCCTCCCCTCCCCTCCCCTCCTCTCCTCTCCTCTCCTCTCCTCTCTTCCCCTCCCCTCCCCTCCCTTCCCCTCCCCATCTCATCCCTTGACTGGATCATCTTGCTTATAGCTTAAATGAATCATTTTGATTCCCTGGGCCTTGTCCATAGTGTAGAGACAGAAAAGCAATCTAGAATTCTTTCTTCACTGAAAGAATTTAGTTACACATAAATAATCTATTTCCATATAAGAGTAAATATAAGAATATCTAATATGTAGCCATCACTGGGGAGTCCACATTACTCTCAGCAACAATATTTCAACACAACGTATTCTGTTTATTTCACTTTGCTTATTTTGAAACAGCATCCCCCCTTTTATAGGCGATGGATAAGGTAATGCTAAAATGTAAATTATAGAACTCCATGAGGTCCAGCCATTCATACTCATGTGAAGCTCTCCTTGATTTCGTCAGATTCTTGCCTTGCTTATGTTCGATGGCAGGAGAAAAAGAGGGGCTCAGGGCACGTGCGTGTCTTGCTAGCACTTATGTCTTTCAGAGGTTTGACTTAAGGATTAGAAGAATGTGGAGCAAGAGTATGAAAGAGCAGAGAAATATGGACACCCTCTGGTGTCAGATACTAGTGAGCTCAAGAGAAGGTCAGGCAGGGGAAATGAGACAGAAAGCTTGGCAGAGCAAAACACTGAACACCGTCTAAGAGACCTCCCGATGTGCTGATGTAACCACCTCCCCAGTTACACCAGGCTCCTTTACACCCACTGCACACCTGAGAGGAGTGTGAGAACAAGAATGAGAGACAATACTTCGGCTAGAGAGTGCCTACCCAAGCCATGCAGGTTACAGCTGTGCGGAAATGTCCAGACAGGAAGACAGTACATTCAAGCTGAGCCAGGTTGTTCTGTTTCTCAGCTGTAGACATATGTCCTCTCTGTCAACCTTTTGTTCTTAGCCCATTTTGTCAGCTTGTCCCTGAATAATGCTGAGTTCTTTTCCTTTGGTCACATATTTGGAGACAACACATGCCTTTATATTTGTGAAACTACTAGGATTCAAATAGGACACACACCTGGAAGATATCGTATAAGCAAAAGCTGAAGGAACAAGATCCATCATTTACTGTGTTTAAGTGTGGTTACGACAAAGATGCATTCCCTTATAACACAAGCCCTGGGGCGAAGGAACCCTGCCATTGTTAACTATGTTTATTTTTGGCTCTTTTTATAGGCATGGTCACTTATGGATTAGTATCTTGGCATACACACTGCAGTTTTTTTTTTTTTTTTTTTTTTGGAAAATTTTAAATGATTACCATCAATAAGTTATATCATTTATCATTTCCTACTATTATGATAAAATAAACATATTCATAATACTAAGCATTGTACGGAATTCCAGCTCGAATTGCAGGCTTGCTTTCCAACTAGCATGTCTCAAGGCACCGTTTCATGAGTTCCTATCCCCCCGCCTCAAGGAGGAGCTAGCAGCATGGCCTATGTGTATGATGCTGGGTGGGGCAAGATGGTTGCAGTGGCAGGGGAGTTGGGGGACTTGTGATTGGCTGTGGTAACTGACGTCAATTATATTTGATAAAAGCGGGCTTAACACCGGGGCGTGGTGGTGCGCGACCTTTAATCCTAGCATCTTGGGAGAGGCAGAGGTAGGCGGATACTCTGTGAGTTCAGGCCAGCCGGTCCTACAGAGTGAGTTCCAGGACAGCTGGGGCTTATAGGAGAACACTGTCGTCGGAAAGACCAAAAAAAAAAAAAAAAAAAAAAAAGCTCAAGCTATGCAAGGAATAAATTTGAATTTCATCAGTAACACAATCATGGAAATTCCGCCTGATGTTATATTGTATTAATTACTTGCATCATACAGGTCGAAGGTGAGGCCCTGCACTTCAATTTGGGTGGCCAGTGGGTTGGAAAGAGAATCCTTTGCAGATCACCAATCAGGGTAGCTGGTGTTGTGAGTGGGTATTGGCTGAGGGAGGGCATCAGCATCAGCCTGAAATTCTGTCCAGGGCACCCTGAGAACGCCATGGCCAAGAGTAGAACATGTGTCTTGTGGGTCCAGGCTAAGGGCCTGAGTTGAAAGTATCATCAGACCAGCTCTACGGAAGTAGCCAGCTGGCCTCTGAGTGAGGGGTCAGCTCCCCACAGTGTCCAAAGGAGCACTGTGTCCCCATTCCCAGGGCTGTGTGGTCCCTGTCAGCATAAAAAAACATCCTACACTACATTTTTAATTGATGCACCAGTAATAAGAAGTCCTATTAAGACCCCACTGTATAAGACCATTATTTGGCCAAAAGGTAATCATGTAAACATGGTCATACAGATAGTAATTTATATTTTTTTCTCTTTTTTTTTTTTTTGAGATGGATTCTCATTGTTTGGTAGTTCAGGATGACTCAAATCCCTAGGCAGGCCAGGATGGCTCCAACTTCTCCCCCAGTCTCTTGAATGACTGAGACCACAGGCATATAACACATCCCTTGCTAGAAAACCATATCTGACCTTCAAATCTAGGTTTGATTTCTTCCTAAACTATCCTCTCATCTTTGATGCATATTTCTTCTATACTCCGCCCCCACACCAAAAAAACTTTCATCATTGCAGATAAACTTGAAGAATTATATGAGACATAAAGTGTCTTCCATCCACAGTTTATTCCATAATGAAGACTTAGTTGAAATATATTCTAATACAATATTTGTAGCTAAACTGCTCTTTCAAAAGTCATCTGGATTTTTTCCAGACATCCCATTACATTCTAACTTCCTTCTCTGCAAAGAAAATTATAGAAGATTCAATAATGGCCCTCAAAGTTTATGCAAGGCTTTAACCCAAGTACAATTGGACAGGGGCCCCATTATTTGTAAAGGGTATCTTTGCAAAGGCAATTACATGGTATAAAAGAATAGGAGTATTTTAGATACTCAGCTACAAAATATAGAAGAGGAGGCCAAGAGAGTATAGAGATGGAGACTGGAAATAACCCTTCATCAGCTACAGAAAGCCATGAACCACCAGAACCTGGAAGACAGCTGGAAAGATTCTCCCATAGGACCTTGCAGCAGGGCCCTATCTGCCCCTTGACCATGGACTTCTGGCCTCCAGAACACTGAGAGAAAGCATTGTTTTATTGGTCTAAGCCAATAATCCTATGCTAATTTGTTGCACATGTTCTACAAATAGGGTAGAAATCTGCTATTCTACTGGAGCAAATATCAAAATAGTTCAACAGACTTTGCTAAGCAAAACTATGTGATTGATCACTAAATTGGGTCTCAAGGATATAATTTTTCACTTTGGTTTCTCACTGATCCAAACTGAAGAATCACAAGGTATTACCATATTTATTTTGATAAATGAAAAGAGTCTAATTGGCATTCAAGGTTTCAATATAACATACAGTGTGATGTGTATCTTCAACTCAGGTGTGGAAATGAAAACTCAGAGTCTATGTTTTCTGGGTAAAAAATTGGACCAAAGCCAGCAAATATTCTATCATAGTGGAATATTCATCCTCACAATGATAGAAGAAACACATTTTCATTAAAAGTTAGTAGAAAAGTATCAAGTCCATCTAAGCAAATGTATGCATATATTTATAAATCTGTCTTTATATCATATATTGTACATTTTTTTACTTTAAATTTTGAGACAGGGTCTTACGTGTTACCTTGGCTCACTTGGAACTCACTGTAGACCAGGCTAGTCTTTAATTCACAGAGATCTACCCCTCTGTCTCCTGGGTACTGGAATTAAAGTTGTATAGCATCATGCTTAACTGTATATCTGTTTCTTATGAAAGATCAACAAGGAGACAAAGGGACACAGAGCCACTACTAGTCTCTGATCATTTCGCTCTGTCTTTCATCAACCCAGGGATTGCCCTTGGAATTTCTTTCTGGTTCTGACATGTGATTCATAAATGGTTATTTATAGAGCTCTGAGCTTGTCTTAGGACTAAGTTATAATTGTTCTGGGGTAGTTAGTTGGCTTGTAGCTCCTGAAGGAATGATGCATTATGGAAGTACAGTAATTTGGATGGAATGGGCATGCTATGTCCATCATAAGTAGTTGAAGGCAACCAGTTGGTGCTGAGTGATAGTAGCAATAGAAACAATAGTATTAATGGCTTAGAGATAATAGGTCCTATTGAGGAAGACCAGAATAATTATTTTGACGTGTCTGAATCTCATAGATGTCTGTCACAGAAGAATGAAATCCTCTCAAAGTGGAAGTAATTTCTTAATGTGTTTCATATTACAAATCTTTTTGAATTGAAAATGGTTCCATTTTAGATCAGTGAGGATAAAAATGGATTTTCTGGATCTGCTCAAGTACTTCTTTCCTATATCCCAATTAAGAGCAAGTCAAAACAAGATGCAATACTTACAGAGTGGCCATGGTAGCAGCCCTTTATCACTCCCCATCACCAGCCACCCACTCGTTCACAGCATGATAGAATAAGATTAGGGAATATCCCTGCTGCCAGACAGTTCCTTGGCAGAACCACACCTTTGACTAGGAGCAAAGTGCAGTGGAGATTCACATACACATGCATTCTCAAAGGCTTCACAACCTTGAATACTGGCGCAGCAGAGCCTCCATCCACTCTGACATACAATAGCTGAGTCAGCCTGCTGTGGTGAGCTTAGAATGCTTAAATGCTCCCGGGGGAATTATCTCCTCTAGCAGTAATCAGTAGCAGCACTGCCAAATAGGGAAAGTTATAACTATTCACACAAGTGAAATAATTTTTTTCTTTAGTCCTTGTCTTAATGTGTTGCAAGAATAACTCAATGTGCTTTGGGTTCCTTGGAATTATGGGGAAGTCATTCCTGACTGGCCCTAGTGATAGGATATTTGGACTTTGGAAAAGCCACAAGCAATAAGGTGGTGATTCCCTTCGCATTTTGTTTCTGGATTAACTGAGTTTATATTATGAGTTTAAGAGATTTACCTCCAAGATCTAATCAGTTCCAAGGAAATATGGTAACAGGGCCATTGATAATCTCTGACCCCAGGGTTCAAAGAATGCCACACAAGCAAGAAGTTAAAGCGGTCACCATCATGGGAGCATGCTATCTGCCATGAACTGAACACTGTTCCTGCTAATTCTATATGCTGATCGCTACTCCCCCTCACTGGGGGATAAAATTAAGAGGTGGGGCTTTGTAGCTAATTACGTTTAGATGAGGCCATGAGAGTGAGGATCTTGTGGGGGGGTTCAGTGCTCTTTAAAGAAGAGACATCACAGACTTTGTTTACTGTCTCTAAAAATACCAAATAGTAGACATGAGGTCCCTAGGGAGATGGCAGCCATCCACAATCCAGGAAGATGACTCCTATCAGAACCCAACCATGCTGACAACTGAACATGGATTTCTAGTGTTCAGACTTGTAAAGGAAATTAAGAACTGCCTAAACCTTCAGATTATAGATTATTATATGTAGATTAGGTATATATATTATAGATTAGATACATATCATATAGATAGAATATATATATGCCAATATATATATACATATATATATACATATATACATATATATATACATATATATATATATATATATATATATATATGTATATATATTGGCAGCTCCAGATAGCAATATATTATGGGGACTTTTTTCTTAAGTAGGCTTTAAAAATTTATTTTATTTATTTTATATGTGTGTGTGTTATGCTTACACTGTATGTAAGTGCACCTGTGTCATTTGGTGCCCTCGGAGAACAGAAGAGGGTGTTGGATCCCCTAGAATGGAACTTATAGCCACTATGTGGATGTGGATGTTGGGATTCAAACCCTTCTCTTCAGGAAGTATAGCCAATGCTCTTAAATGCTGAGCCATCTCTCAATCCCCTGTAAGAGGGCTTTTTAAATTGATTTAAATAGGAGGCCTTACAGATATTAGTATATTATAATAGCAAAGAAAATTATCACAAATCACTATTTTATTAAAAACTTAAAGGTGTTTCTTTCTACCTTCTTTGAGGAGCTCTGGGACTCTGTCTTCTTCCAGATAGCTCCAAAAGTCATCTGGTCCATATTTCAGAGCTGCATAAAAATTGCCGACTGAGTACCTCTTTGTCTAAGCCTAAGTGGCTCTCAATTCCATGTGTCATCTTTGAAATGATTTTTCCATTAGGTAGCAATTAGGAAAATGTAATATTCTTTAAATTTCAAACAGTTTTCTGCTTTGCAGGGGAGAGGTGGACTTCTTAGAAGTCTAGAGTCTCTTGGTTGTCTGCTGAAGACTATGTTGCTGTCACTGTTTTTCCACAAGCCTTTCAAGTCCCTCATTCCCTGACCACCCTGCTCTGCCTCCCATCATCAAAATAGCAGAAAGCCTCAGTGACTAGGGCACAAAAAATTATTTTAAAAAGACTGATGTCATTCAAAGACTGACATTTCGGTTTTTATTACTAGAATACCTTGAAGAATTAGATCTGATTTGCATTGATATTTGCCAGTTGAAAGGTTTTTTTTCTTACTCTCCTCCCTTCATCAGATTTTAACACTTCAGTCAACAGCAAAGTCACAATTTAACAATATTGTGACTTCACACAGCCTTCCATGCCTTTGAATCATTGACCAATTTCTCAAAACTACTTGATTTGCATATTAGTTCATGAAAGGAAGGTGAGTGACACACAAACAAAATGGCAAGATATTTCTTTCTCTCTTTTTCATTTTATCTTTGTTTGCAAAGGAGTCTGTTTCTCACTGTTTCTTAAATGACACTGGTTGATTTTTATGGACTTGTCTTTTGTGGGAAGCTGTGACCCCATCTATGTTACCTTTGAGATTCTCAGTTTTACTAGGATGAATTGCAACCTCAGTGTTCTGGGAGACTTGCAAATGAACATGCCAAGGGAATCATGAGGGTTTCAGAAATGTGTGCACATTTTAAGTGATATGTTAGCCTCAAACATCATTAGAATGTAGCTAGAAAAAGACAAAGTGGGAAATTCTGTGTGGAGTTACTTCCAAACCTCTTCATCTAAAATGATAGAAATTCAAACTGAAGAAATATGACAGTATGTTTATGTATTAAATATTTTTATATGCATCGGTCTGTACCCATGTCTATAAACAACAGACACACACATACACAGTTCATCAAGTGAGTGCATTGCTATCTTGAAGTCAGATCTTCCTACTGTTTAAACAAAATGACAACTGTGATTTAGATGTCTATTTTGCTCTGTAGAATCTAAGGACAATAAGAAAGAATCACACCTGTTCCTGTGCTCCCTGCTTAGTAGAGCTCAACTCACAAACCTGATGACCTCAGAAACATGCATTTTCCTTATAGCCAGGTTTCTGGAGGTTTATTGTTCATCAAAATCACCTGGAGAGCTTGTTAATAGACAAATTCTTGGGCCCCACACTTAGAGTTTCTGATTTGGATGAGTTTGAAGTGAGCTCTGATAAACTGCTTTTCTAACAAGTTTCCCCATGCTGCTGAGGAATATTCTCAAAAACCATTGCTATAGATGTTGAGAATGTCTTGGTTTATTGCTTGATTCATCAGATGAGTGCATCACAACCTTGAAGTCAGATCTTCCTAATGTTTAAACAAAATGACTACTGTGACTTAGATGTTTATTTTGCTCTGTAGAGTCTAAGGTAATAAGCAACAAAGCATGATGGAATAATGATTTATAATTAATAAATGGCCCTAGAATACATTTTCACACTTGGCACAACAGAAGACTCCTGGTAGGAGAACAAGTACTCCATTGTTCATAGCCTGTAGATGAGAGGTAAGGACTTCACAGCTTTTTCCTCTCCTCATAAAAGTAAATTACGGTAAGCAGAGACTTGAATTCCTTCATTCTAACTCTAGATTCTATACTTTTTCCCACCAAATCTCTTCTTCTCTCAATCTTTGAATTTACTGAGAGCTTTGTGCTTTCCAAACTTCTTTCATATTCATTATCTCATTTGATTCTCCAAGCACCAGTGTGTGGCAGGCAGACCACATATTATTGTCTCCACTTTGCAGATAAAGCTATTATAAAAGATGATGAGAAAAGTGGCTACTGTCATTCAGGTGGCATCTCCCCATAGAATAGAATAATTTTTTTCCTGCAATATTTAGCATCAGCATCTGATGTAGCAGTAAGAGCATTAAATGATAATATTCTGAGTGATAGTCAATGGCATGGTATTGTACCCCACCCCCATCTATGCAACATTTCCTTCTCTCCTTTCCTGATAGATGTGAATTTGGGAGAAAAATAAGTAAATATCAAGTTTAAGATTCCTTCTTGTTAAGAAAGTGGGAAAAGGTTTTTAATTTGTGTACTTCAAATACTGAGGAAACAGTTTTCTCCAAGTTTGAAGATTCTCCTCCTCCAGCTCTGGGCTTTGCAAATTTAATATGCATCCAACTCACATGGGGACCTTGATGGGCAGCATATTCTGATCTAGAGAGTCTGTACTGGCCACAGTATTCTTGCATTTCTCCACATTTCTCCAGAGCCCCAAGGTGATCCCAATACTAATGACCAGGGTCCAGCCTTAATAGCCAGGAACAATCCTATTTCTCAAAACCATAACTACTTTTTTATTTTTGGAACTACCCTCTCAGTGTCCTGGTTAAAATAAAGAAATTAAAAACAGGAGATATTTTATGTGGTAAATTCTATGTACATCTTGGTGCTTACTAGGTGTACCTTCCTACCTGTCTATGTGTGTCTTGGGACTTACTAGGTGTACCTTCCTACCTGCCTATGTGCGTCTTGGGACTTACTAGGTGTACCTTCCTACTTGTCTATGTGCATCTTGGAGCTTACTAGGCGTACCTTCCTACCTGTCTATGTACATCTTGGGACTTACTAGGTGTACCTTCCTACCTGCCTATGTGCGTCTTGGGACTTACTAGGTGTACCTTCCTACCTGTATGTGCATCTTGGAGCTTATTAGGTGTACCTTCCTACCTGTCTATGTACATCTTGGGGCTTACTAGGTGTACCTTCCTACCTGTCTATGTGTGTCTTGGGACTTACTAGGTGTACCTTCCTACCTGTCTATGTACATCTTGGGGCTTACTAGGTGTACCTTCCTACCTGTCTATGTGCATCTTGGGACTTACTAGGTGTACCTTTCTACCTGCCTATGTGCGTCTTGGGACTTACTAGGTGTACCTTCCTACCTGTCTATGTGCATCTTGGAGCTTACTAGGTGTACCTTCCTACCTGTCTATGTACATCTTGGGGCTTACTAGGTGTACCTTCCTACCTGTCTATGTGTGTCTTGGGACTTAGTAGGTGTACCTTCCTATCTATCTTGTCGCAGGATTTCAAATGAGCCACTTGGTGCTGGTGCAGCAGCAGCACGTGTCCCTGTCTGCTTTCTATAGACAGAACTTCAAGCTCCATCTCAGATTCTCTGAAACTGATTCCACATTTTAATAATATACTGCACATACTTTCCAAATACATTAAGGTTTCAGACAGTAGATTCAATCTTTTGTCCTCTCCAGTGTTTGGTTGTCATGGTATTCACCTGACTGGTCAGCTGACTCCCAGCTTCACTCCTACAGGATCCTAGATTTCAGCTAAAGCGATGATACAGTTTAAAAACAGTTCCTTCTACTCTGGGTTATTTGGAGCATCACCCAGCTGTGGACTGGAAGCTTTCTTCTTCCCTCCCCAACCATTATAGCACAGTTCAATGGAGCGATGGTGCTGACAGTGCTGTCCTTTTCTCAAATATTTAAAAGCCTGTGGTAGAAATGTCACAGTGTCCATATATTTTAAATGTCCTATATTTTAAACATACATATGATACATGGCACCAAACTATAGTTTATGAAAACTGTTCTTTTCAAATCCAAGCTTTATGTAGGTAGTAGCAGAGAGTCTGATATGATCTATAATGAGTTCCACTTATTTATTCAACAGATATTTATTAAGCACTTATTCCATCCCCAATACCATTATGGGAAGTAAGGACAGGAAGATAATCACTTTCATGAAATGAAATAGTGAAAAAGTAAACAAATGTTATTTATTTACTTATTTATTTATTTGTTTATTGAAACAGGGTCTCCCTGTATGGCCAGGTGGCATGGAACTCACTATGTAAACCAAACTTGCCTCCATCGCATTCTCACAAAATCTGCCTGCCTTTGTCTCCTCAGTGCTGGGATTAAAGGCCTGTACCACCATACTCAACTTATACAAATGTGTAAGAAATTAACTAACAATTATTGATAATAATAAGTAATAAATAATAAAATATAGGACACAAGAATGTGAGGATTTCCCAGCACCCTCCCTAACCCAGTGAATAACTCCATGTTGCAGGTCAGGGGAGCATGTAGCACACCTGGCCATCTAAAGGGGAAAGAATATAAATGGAACTCAGTCAGAGAACTTTCAAAAATTAATAAAACTATTCATTCAATTGCTTCTGTAATTCTTGTGTATCATTTGTAGTTTGCTCTCTAATCAGAAGGTGGTTGATTACTCCCATAACATCCCTGCCACTATTTCACCTGTCAATATATCTTGCATTTAAGAACATGCCCTGTTCAAACTTTAGTTTTCTACTTAAAGCATGAGTGCTCTTCTCCCATACACCATAATTTTTCCATTATAACTTCTTGGGAAAAAATTAAGATGACACCTCCTCTCAAGGAGGAAATATCAGAGAATTAATAAAGTTTCATTTGCTTTATGTTTTCATTCATCTTTTTTTAGTTTATAATTTTATACTTTTTCACATGGAGGGAGTGAAAATGCTCTGGCATGTATCTGAAACATATAGGACAACTCGTAGCCATCAGTTTTCTTCAGAGATGCTGGCCCATGCTCTGGTAGATGCTCCCACACCTATGCAAATGTGAACAGCACTAAATGGACTTTGTGGGTTTTCAATTTTAAACAATGAGAACATGAAATTTGGAAGGAAAGGTGAAGGTGAATTGAAGAGGAATGGGAAGGGAGGGAATGGGGGCTGGGTTGGATCCAAATATGTTATGTGTATGTATGAACATTAAATAAAGAATTCAATAAAAGTTAGGAAAATAAGAATGAAAAATATAAAAACATAGGTAAATGGTTAGACAATAAGAGGTAGGAGAATAAGTTGGATAATGGTTTTAATTCTATGCTAAGTAGTTTGACCTTTATTTCCCAATACTCATTAGGATACTGGGAAATAAAGCAGGGATAATGATTGAACATTTTATATTGAGAAATAGAAGCAAGGTGTCCAATTGACAAGCTAATGAAGTACAGATGAGAGAAAATATTGGTGTAATTATACCATGAGAGTGAGAGTGAGGGAAATTGAATGGATTGTTACTGAAAACAATCAAAACAGAATATCAAATGTATCATTATTGGGGCAAAAGACAAAAAATGATCATCACTCTTATCCAATATGCATTTAAGATAAAAGTTCTAGGGGAAATTGAACTTGAGAAAACATGCCTGAACATAACTAAAGCTACATTCAACCAACTCACAGCAAATATCATTCTAAATGGAGAAAATCTTGAAGCATTTCCACTGAAATCAAGAACCCGAGAAGGCTGCCCTCTATTTCCACTCCTTTTCAGTATAGTGCTTGAAACTCTTTCTAGAGCCGTAAGACAAGCAAAGGAAATTTAAGGAGTGCTAATTAGAGAAGAAATGGTCCAATGATCTCTATATGCAGATGATATGATAGTATAATTATGACATCCCAAAAACTCCATGAGAAAATTTCTAGAAATGATAACATTTTCAGCAATGTGGCAAAATACAAAATCAATATACCAAAGTCACTAGCCTTTCTGTATACCAATTAAAAGCAATCAGAGAACTAGCTGATGGCAACATACCCATTTCTAGTAGCCTCAAAACATATCAGGAATAAACCTATCTAAAACTTTAAAGATGGCTACAGTGAAAACTTTAAATCTTTGCAGAGAGAGATTGAAAAAGACACAGGGAAGACCTTCCATGCTCATGGATTAGTAGAACTAATATTGTGAATATGATCATCCTACTAATAGCAATTTATAGTTTCAATGAAATCCTAATTGAAATCCCCATAATATTCTTCACAGAAATAAAAAAAAAGTCTAAAATTTATATGGGATCACAAATACGTTGGATAACCAAAGCAATCCTGAGCACAAAGAGCAATGCTGAGGGGATGATCATATAAGATTTTGAACTATGTTAAGGAGTTATAGTAGACCTAAACATGAGTGGAGGCAATTTCAGCCACCTGATATTTAACAAAGGTGCCAAGAACACACATTGGAGGAAAGACATCATTTTCAACAAATGGTGCTGGAAAACCTGGATGACCATGTGTAGGTGAATAAAGTTAGAACCATATCTATCACCAAGCATAAATGTCAACTTCAAATGTATCAAAAGCCTCAATGTGAACTGTTCAATGTTGAAACTATTAGAAGAAACTATAGGCAGTTCCCTACAAGATATAGGTATAGAAATGGACTTTCTAAATCAGATATCAGTTTCTCAGAAATTAAGGCCAACCATTGACAATTTGAACCCAATTAAACTCAAAATACTTCTGTACAGAAAGGAAACACCCAATTGAGAGAAGAAGAAACCCACAGAGTGAGGGAAAATCTTCACCAGCAATACATGTTACAGAGGATCAATATCCAGAATATACAAAGAACTCAAAAAACAAAGAAGCAAGTAAAAAAATGATCCAATTAATGGATCTAAATGGAGATCTCTCAAAAGAGAAATCAAAATGGTTAGGAAACTCCTTATAAATGTTCACCATCCTTAGTAATTAGGGAAAAGAAAATAAAAACCACTTTCAGATTTTTTAGTTAATTAATTAATTAATTAATTAATTAATTAAGTTTTTTATGTGTATGAGTGTATTGTTTGCATGTAGGTAGGGGGACCCGTGTCATGCAATGCTGGGGAGGTCAGAAGAAGGCGTCCCCTGGATTCCCCTGGAACTGGAATTAAAGACAGTTCTTAGCCGCCATGTGGGTGCTGGGAATCAAACCCCAGGTCCTCTGTAAAAGCAGTCAGTGCTTTTAACCACTGAGCCATATCTCCAACCCTGCACATTCAGATTTTTATCTTACTTCAATCATAATGACCTAGATCAAGAGAACGAATGACACCAAATGCTTTTGAGGATACAGGGAAAGGGAAACCCTCACCCACTGCTGGTTGGAGTGCAAACTGGTTAACCACTATGGGAATCACTGCGATGAACACTTTTAAAAAGTAAAAGTAACATGATCTGGTTACACCACACCTTGGTATATACCCAAACGACTCAACATCCTACTGCAGAGATAGTTGCTCACTATGTTTGCTGCTGTTCTTTTCACAAGAGCTAAGAAATGGAAACAAGGTAAATGCCTCTCAAGGAATGAATAGAAATAAAAATGTGCATCTGCACAGTTCAGTTCTACTCAGCAATAAAGAAAAATGAAATCATGAAATTTTCAGGTACATGGATGGAACTAGATGCTGTTATACTAATTAAAGTAACAAACATTCAGAAAAACAAGCAACATATACTCTAATTTATTTGTGGGCCTTAACTCTGCATCCTTACACATGTGAGTTGTATTCTGATGTAACCACAAAATCCAGGAAAATGGAAACAATCCATGGTGGTAAACAGGAAGAAAGAGCTAGAACTAGAGCGAGAGCGAGAGCGAGAGCGAGAGCGAGAGAGAGAGAGAGAGAGAGAGAGAGAGAGAGAGAGAGAGAGAGAGAGATGGGGAAAATGGAGGATACTTCAACTGGGCAGCCTCCCTTACGGTTGAGGGAAAAGATAAATAATGCTTGGCTGGCATGAAAAAACAGATGGAAATGTACTAATTCTACTGAAAAATACACATACACACATACGTGTGTGAATGTATGTGTATAGCTGAAGTTTTTATAACAAAGAAAACATGGTTTCAGGTAGAGGAAACATCTGTCCATGTTTTTGGTCAGGGTAGTCCAAGAGACTCCAAAAATAACAAAGGCTATTGTCATAGCCCTTGACTACCTCCCAGAATTTGAAGGGAATACCCTATTACTGAAGATAGGACATACTTCAGACACAGGACTTGGAACAATTGAGCTAGAATTGACTTGGAAGCCTCCTTCTTGAAAACTAGCTCCCCTAGCTAGTATCAGAGGATAGTGTGCAAAATGTGAATGGAGAAACATAGCCAATTATTCCATGTAGCTGTGTAGTCTATGAAACACAACAAAACCAACCAAGAAATCATCTCTACCAATGCAGTAGGGCATTTTTATCTTGGGGCAATCAACAGCTGTCTCCTTGCACTTAAGCACCACTCAATCGGAGGAAACTTCCGTGTAGTGCTGTAAACTTAGCTAAATACCCAGCACTGGGGATGACATAGATCATAGGGAAAAACCCACTTTGTCCTAGCTTTATGCCAATGTAATTTCCTGTTTTATTCTAAATATGTATACTCATATTTATTTGTAAGTGTATCCCTTAGCACTCATCAAAGAAGCCTCTTTTAGCAACATATGGAGACTATTACAAAGTTCCACAACTGGCCAAATGCAATGCAGAAGATACGCGTCTGTGAGGTGCTCAGGCTATGTGAGACATCCACAATGTGACACATCTACAATGCTACCTGTACACCTAAGGTCCAAGAAACTTAGAGGAATAAAGCTAGTAAGAACATTAATGCACCTCTCAGGTCTTACCATTGAAGCCTCCTCATGTAACAGATGGTGATTAACCCATAAAACAACAAATGGCCAATGTGTAGATAAGAGACTGCAGAGTCCTTATCTCTGAATACTATACCCGTATCAAACCTCTGCCTCGCAAGGCTCAGGGACCATTTTGGAAGAGTCAGAGGAAAATTCTAAGAGCCAGAGGTGTTTGATGACCATAAGAGAGTTTTCTAGACAGCTGGGAACTTGCTCATATGAACTTATAGATGGTAATAGCGCACAAAAGACCCATGCAAGCTCAAGCCAGACAAAAACCCAGCATAATAGTGGGAAAGTGGGGAAGAAGGCCCGGCCTTAACTGAGAAGCTACTGGCAACCAGTAGCCACTGGGAGAAGAAGCACCGACTTTCTTTAATTGTGAGATGTTGGAAAGGTTAGCCAGGCTTTAGCAGTTAGACACATACCAAAGAACATTTGTGGACACAAACTTGCTTCAGGTGGCTTAACATATAAGATAGAGACCATGAAATCCAGTGGTCAGGAAATATGAGATAGAAACAGATACAGAGGGGTTCCAAATATGATCAAAATATGTTGTATGATATTTGCAAAAACTCAAAAATTGATCATTCTCATCCTTCCAGCTTAGACAACTTTTGCCTCATTGTGACCACTTAATTGTTTAAAATTATGTTATCTATTTAGTGGGTTTGTCTGTACATGGGGGTGGCTGTGGAGGACAAGTTGTGGGAGCCTGTGCTCTCCTCCAACCATGTGGGTCTGGGGATTAATCTCAGCTCATCAAGCTTGGGGTGGCATGTACTTCTACCCATAGAGCCATATACTGGGCCTAGCACCACTTTTTAACACTAGTCACCCTCCCCCACTTACACTTTGATTATCATGGGTTTTACCTTGATTCATGAGACTCGAGATTGTCTGAGCTGGCAAGGACCCATCGCAGATATACCCTGGCATCTCATAATGGGTATGAAGATGCATCCCAGAAAATATTCACAGACAAGATTCCCAAGTCAAATGTCCTCAAGAGCTATATACCTAACACAGTTTGACTTTCTTCTGAGTAATCATATCTGAACATTGTGAATCCTGGTGTACCTTTCTCCTTAGTGACTGAATTAGTTCCCATGTAAATAAATCTGTACTTAATTTATAAATTTAATTGTGCAGACAATTGCTTATTTTAACAGTTTAATAATAGCTAGGGTCTTTCTGTACACTTGAAAGTACTTAACCCTACATATAATACATATATGTGCATATATAACCCTACATATAATACATATGTACCTATATGTAAATAGGTATACATATATGTACATATATGTATTATATGTAGGGTTATATACATATTCTGTACACTTGACAATATACATATTCTGTACACTTGACAATATACATATTCTGTACACTTGACAATACTTAACCCTACATATAATACATATATGTACATATATGTATACATATATACATATTCTGTACACTTGACAATACTTAACCCTACTTATAATACATATATGTACATATATGTATACCTATTTACATATAAATGTATATACACATGTATTTCTCAGTAGAGTCCTTCTGTTGCTGCTCAAAGGCTCAATTTTGAACATTAGCTATTTTATGTATGATAATAGAATCATCTCCTGAATCACCAGGCTTGGCAAAATACAAAGGGTTGTAATTTACTATTATAGATCAGCAGATACATTTAATAGACTCTAGGAAAGCTATCCTCTAGACTGATAGATGAACTAACCATGACAAAAATCTGTTCCTTAACAACACAGGGACAGATCAAGGGGGCTTTGAGTTGTAATGCAATTTAAGGGATTATTAAGACTAGTTTTAATGACAAATTTAAAAATCTTCCTAGTTATTGGGATTCAATGAAAATTGGACCCAGATCAACAAGAAACCAAAGTTGTTTTCAATGAAATTATCAACCTCCTCTTCCAAAACCATTATAGGCAGGTCATAATGTATACATACCTGATAATTTCAAAGACTACCAGCAAAATATTAATGGAACTAAGAACTGTACTAATAATTCTGCCAACCTATTTATTTAACTTAACCATATCCTTTGATGTATCTTATTTTACAGGTATTTTCAATGGAGGAAAGCATTTTATGGAATGGCTAAAGTAATAAGATAAGTAGTCAGAAATGCAGTCTGTGTTTCTGTGTTGCTAGGTCTTGTGCAGTTTCTGACTGAAATATTGCCTCTTTCTACATAGGAGTTCCCAGTGACCCAATGTCCAAGTTGGTCTCTTTTTATTTTTTTTTAATTTATTATTTTTTTATATGTATGAGTGTACTGTCTGCATGTAGGTTGGTGCACCTGTGTTGTGCAATGCTGTGGAAGTCAGAAGAGGGCATCAGATTCCCCTGGAACTGGAGTCAAAGACAGTTCTTAGTTGTCAAGTTAGTGCTGGGAATCAAACCTGGGTCCTCTGCAAGAGCAGTCAGTGCTCTTAACCGCTGAGCCATCTCTCCAGCCCCCAAGCTGGTCTCTTAAGGACACACCTGAACTAACTCATTCCTCTTAGACAGAGGGCTTGGGATCTGATGATGTGTCTGCCTTGGGTAGGAGAGGGCATTGCTAGGGTACTTGCCAACAGTTTCCAGAATAGGCTGCACATGAGGTTCTGGAGATTGACAAGGCTGAAAGGCTGGCATGCACATTAGTACATTACCAGGATTTATTAATTTGATGTAAGGGAAGTAAAAAACCATGCAGTTAATCTATATTCTTCATTAGCCACTTGTTTTAATGAGAATTTTTGTGGGAGTTTGTTTGTATTACATGATTAGGATTCAGAGTAATTTGTATATGGGGATGATATAGTCTCTCACTCTCTCTCTCTCTCTCTCTCCTCTCTCTCTCCACTTCTCATCCTCCAAAGGTCTGGGATTATAGTTTTTAGACATGTTTAACGGATTTATACACACAAGTATTTAGCTGTGTACCTGATACCCAGGAAAGCATATACAAGTATATAAATATAATGTGCTTATTTAAATCTATAATCATCCTGCTTATCAGAATAGCTGTGTGTGTGTGTGTGTGTGTGTGTGTGTGTGTGTCCACAAGGCAACAAAGTTTTCCAGATAGTTAATCAATTCTTTATATGAACTGACAGCAATAGTGTCATCATGCACAAGTCCTGGGTAATCTCAAGCCAGACAAAATTCCAGCATAGACATGGAGAAGTGGGCATGAAATCCTGACCTTACCTAAGGAACTATTGGCAACTGATGGCTGCTGGAAGGGGAGAGAGTCCATTTCTCTCTTGGTAGTTAATCAGGCTCCAGAGGATGGATCCACATCAAAGGACATTTGGCATCAAATGACAATCAGACATTTGTGATCCACATGGAATCTTCTCCTTTCAATTCTCCATGTCCCTGTGGGGTCAAGCTAATTACAGGTACATTTCCTCTGGAAGGCAGGCACACTCTGTACTGTGGAAGGCACAATTAATAATTGAACAAAGCTAGCTGCATTGTTCAGCCTCCCATGGTGGGGGGTGTTTTTCAGGCAGCTCTGCTGTCACATAGGGAGCAAGTCCCTTTCTTGGGTGTCTACAAGAAATGCTCTTCATGACTGGATGAAAAGGATCACCCGTTTAAAATTCTGAAAGAAGCTCTCTCTCTCTCNATAGATTATATGAAATTGAGAGGGAGATGGTAAGGGGGTTCAGATGGGGAGGGGATCTAAATGGGCTCAAAATATATTGTGTGAAATTCAAAAAAATTCAATAAAGTAAAAAGAAATTGTGTATCTTCAAAACAAGAAACTCAAGTATGAGAGCATCATGACCAGATAGTAACATCATGGTTTCACATGAAGATCTTCATTCAAATTCCTCCGTACATCACCATTACAGACTCTTAGATGTGCTGTTTCCTGTGAACAGGATAATCTGTCTTCCTCTATATTCTTGGCCAGGTACTCTTTATTTTTGAGATCTCAGAATAATAGCCCCTCAAGGGAGCTTTGCTGACCTTGCAGATTTTACTATATGGCCCTGGTTTATGGTCTTACAGAGTACCATAATTTTCTTTTATAATGTATGAATCTAATTAAAGGGTTATTCATGCAATTATTAGTTTAATGCCTTGTTCTCTTTTTGAACTATAAGCTTCATTTGTTCAGTGACCATGTCTGCTTTATACATCAATGTATACAGAGTGAGCACTCTATAAATAATTTTGACCAAATGAATGATTTGTACATGAGAGAGCAAGATTAATCTGAAAATAATTCTGTATTAATTGATGACAAATTTTGATACCAATATTTAAGGTAGACACTGAAAAAGACTACATTTTTCTTGATTTTATTCCTTTTAATAAATTAGAAATATTAATGATAAATAATATAAGGCATAAGAAAAAACAATTCATAGAACAAGTTGACCTACTGTTCTTCTGTAAGTTGTTAGTATGGAGTTAGCAGCCTTTACCTGAAAAGTACATAGGCTTGATTCTTCCATATCCATGTGCTGCCAACATCCACTCACAGAACCTTCTGAGGGATCCACAGGAGAAAACCCCAGAGAAATAATCTTAAAGATTTAAACTACAAATCATATGCTGTCTGTACTAAATATGAGGTGATACTAAAGGAATACACTGATTTAAAAGGCCAGATAATAGCTACTCACATGTACTTCTGAAATTTGACTTAAAGTAATAACTTTAGTTTAACATATGCTTTGTCCAAATCCATGAAACAAGGAGCTGATCAGCAAGTGCAGACATTACAGGAGAAGTTACATGATTAGGAAGTAATGAGGGAGCAGCATTAAATTCATCTGAGAATGCTATCAGTGAACTAAAGTGGGAGTCTGAGCACGTATGAGTGAGCCCGGTATCTAATGAGAAAACAGTCCTTCGACTCCTTGGAGTTCTCTTCTTCCTCTCAGAACAGTGTTTTCCCACTCACTCCCATCAAAAGACAAAATATTTCTTAAGTAAGCTTTCTATACTCTCTGTTGATATCAAACCTAGCTTCCGGCTGGACAGGAAAATTACACGGTACCTTCTGAGCTGTTCTCAGCCTAAGGGGTGAAATCTTTAGTGTATCTTTTGAATTTTCCAGAGACAAAGCTACTGAGGTTATGAAAACCTTTGTAGAAACAAAATATACAGAAACTGTTTCTGCAACCCCGAGAAATCCTAACAGCACGTGAGGCACACTGGAGAAAGGGGCTTCCCCAAAAATGTAAAAAGAAAGGTTCAGAAACAAAGTTATATGAAGACAGAAGCAGTATCATTCAGAAGGGAGATCAAACACACCATAGAAAATACACGTTACGGTGCAATTGCCCCCCGGGAGCCATAAGACTCTGAAAGTCTAACTTAATTAAAAGAGAAAATAGGGCACATTTAATAACTACATATGTGACATATCATTTTGACTATTAAAATAAATGAAAGAGTTTAAGAAATGAAGAGTTTAAGAAATCAGAAATATGGGCTGGAGAGATGGCCTAGCGGTTAAGATCGCCGACTGCTCTTGCAGAGGACCTGGGTTCGATCCCCAGCACCCACATGGTGGCTGAGAACCGTATGTAACTCCAATTCCAGGAGAACTCCAGTTCCAGGGGAATCCAAGACCCTCTTCTGACCTCCGAAGCATTGCACGACAAGGGTGCACAAACATGCATGCAGACAGTACATTCATACACATAAATAAAAAAAAAAAGAAATCAGAAATATGAGAAAGATACATCTGTCTCTAACTCCATTTAAATGAGGTTTTGATTTTGAATATATGGAGAGTTCATCAATCTTCTAATTTCCCCCTTAAAAACATTTGCAGTATATGTGAAAAGGAAACTTCAAATGTCAGAAGAAAGAAAATAATAGTGAAACTAAAAGAACTGAATTGTGGTAATATTCTAAGTATATGATGCATCTGTTTTTCTTTTCCTTTTTTTCATGGCATCAAATGACAATCAGACATTTGTGATCCACATGGAATCTTCTCCTTTCAATTCTCCATGTCCCTGTGGGGTCAAGCTAATTACAGGTACATTTCCTCTGGAAGGCAGGCACACTCTGTACTGTGGAAGGCACAATTAATAATTGAACAAAGCTAGCTGCATTGTTCAGCCTCCCATGGTGGGGGGTGTTTTTCAGGCAGCTCTGCTGTCACATAGGGAGCAAGTCCCTTTCTTGGGTGTCTACAAGAAATGCTCTTCATGACTGGATGAAAAGGATCACCCGTTTAAACTTCTGAAAGAAGCTCTCTCTCTCTCTCTCTCTCTCTCTCTCTCTCTCTCACAGACACACCACACACACACACACACACACACATATACAGATCTCAGTTTCCTTTATCAAATAGTGGAAGTAAATTCCTGTTCATGTCACTACGAAGATGATTCTAATAAAGGTGATTATTTAGCCCATGTGCGAGAAAGAAAGACTAAGCTGTGGAACAGTAATAGGAAGAGTGATTTGACTTGGAGTTTGAAAATGCACCAAGGAGTTAGTATTAAGTGTACTAGAATAGAATATGGCCCCTAGAGAGGGCCTGCCTAGAATACTAGAGGAAAGGAGAGTCCTTTACTTGAGATATCTGAAGGAACTCAGTGGAGGATATATCCAAATTTCTAAGGACTGGGGATGAATTTAGGAAATCCTGCTATCCGTCTCTGGGTATGTATGGTCTTAAGCAGATGCTTAGACATTTTTTAATTTATTTATTTTTGTATATGTATGAATGTACTGTCTGCGTGTAGGTCTGTGCACCCATGTCATGCAATGCCAGGGAGGTCAGAAGAGGGTGTCGGATTCCCCTGGAACTGGAGTTCTCCTGGAATTGGAGTTACAGATGGTTCTTAGCCTCCATGTGGGTGCTGGGGATCGAACCCGGGTCCTCTGTAAGAGCAGTAGGCGCTCTTAACTGCTAGGCTACCTCTCCGGCCCTGCTTAGACATTTTTATATAAAGAGAAAAATAGAACATATTTTAAGATTTGTGGGATAAATATTCTTGTTGCAATTACCCATGTCTACTGTTTTAGAGCAGAGGCATCCACAGACTACTTAACATAAATGATTCAGCACCGCTGTGCTTCATCAAAACTTCATGTATGTGTACTTATGTTTGAAGTTAATAAAATTTGGCACATCAAATTCAGAATTCTTTTGACTGTTCACAAGTATTTAGCATTTGATAACCATTCTTGGTTACAGGCCATGATTGTAGGAGTGGGGTGGATGGGCTTTGGGCCGCAGACAGGCTATAGCTCGCCTATCCAGGGTACTAACCACTGAGGATCCTTAAGAGTAAAATAGTATTTTCTTTTTGTAGTTCATTTTGATGTCTCTAGAGTTCTATAAATATATGAAAATAACTGCTCTTACTTTTCAAGATGTCCCTTGTCCTTTGTTTTTTTTTTGGTTTTTTTTGCTTATTTGAGCTATCACTGAGAACCAAACTCTTCAGGGTTAGATGTTTGTTATCATGAGAAGGTCATTAGATTTGGTCAGACCTAAGTACAATAAAAAAATAGTAAAAATTTGATTCTATATGAGAATTTTTCCAAGAATTTAAGGGTAAAAAGTATTTATTTGAGGGCTCTTTTGGGTCACCTGAAAATACTATTAATCAATAAATGTATACAATAAATGTCTATTGGTATGACTCATCATTCATTATAACATGAAAATATATTCTTTTAAATGTGCATGTTTTACTTTTTAATCTACTGCCTTGCTCTTTCAAATATTAAAACAAATAATAAAGTACTTGAATGAATTTAAAATCAATTACCAAAGGTGAGACAAGATAAAAATGATAGAAAAACAGGAGTCTGTATATAATTTGATGCTATCAACATTTAAGTAGTATGATTAAAATAAACTTTATTAATCTATTAATTATATGTGATAATTTATGTTCTTAGCAGATAAGCCATACATTAGGCTGTCAATTTATAATACAATGAAAGATTCATGACAATTTTTTAAAAATTCTCTGGATCTATTTGCAATTCACAATCTTTGTTTAGGAAGATAACAGTAGAAATATCAAAAACAAAGAAGGAATTTCATGAGAGAGGCTTTTTCAAAATAAAATTATGGAAGGATTTAAATAATCATTAAATCAAATTAGTAAACACAATGACTTTAGATGTTTCCTTTGACATATTATTTAAATATAGGATGATATTTTCATAACAAATTGCCAGTAGGCAAAAAGAATGTTATTGTACTTGGGACAGGGTAGGTGGTGTGGGTTTGGGACTAATAGGATGCTTCCAGAAGGAAGTCCTATAGAGTTGACTTAATTCAGGACAAAGATATATGACAGCTGCAAGTGTATGCTTTGGACCGTAATCCACGTTTTCTCCTGTGAGGCACAGAATAATTCTGTGAGAAATGAGTTTGATATTGATCCCCCAAATGAATATCTTATGTATTGCTTTTGTATATTACCAATAAATAAGGTGTACAAGTACATGCAGATGAGTTGTGAGATACATGCTCTTAAGCAAATAGAGGACTCTATAAGGAATACCTGAATATATTCTACAGATTGTCTAAAGTTTCCTTGTAAATTACTTTGTAGTATGATGTTAAATGAATGTCCCATATTGTCTTAAGACAAAGACATAGTGATTTTTAGAGACACAATAGTGGCCATTTATAAATATCTCAGGACAGGTATCACCGCATGCCTAGCTTTGTACATGTTTAATGGTGTTCATTCCAAAAACAGTTATTTTAGAATGGAAATGTCTAGAAATGTTTATGGAGAATATCAGCTATAAGGCAGGTAAAATCAGGACTCTTTACTAAATAAGAGGGATGTTCTAGAAGAATGTTTCTGCAATTGATCCATCCATAATTGATATAACCAACCTTCTTTTTCTGAAACAAATAAAGAGCAAGTATCTTGTTACACAGACTGTGTGATTTGCAATGCATAGTTTTACATGTCAGAAAAAATAACTGGAATATGAGACAGCTCAGTGGTTAAGAGTACTGGCTGCTTTTGCAGAGGACCCCGGTTTGATTCCCAGTACCTACATGATGGCTAACAACATCTTGTAACTCCAGTTTCAGGTGATTGGACAGCCTCTTCTGACCTCTGAGGACACTGCCTGATACAGTGCACACACACACACAGTACACAATGCAGTCAATGCACTCATACACATAAAACATACACAGTACACCATGCAGTCAATACACTCATATACATAGAACATACACAGTATGCAATGCAGTCAATACACTCGTACACATAAAACATACAAAGTACAAAATGTAGTTAATACACTCATACACATAAAACATACACAGTACACAATGCAGTCAATACACTCATATACATAAAACAAAAATAATAAATAATATATTTTTAAAATAGCTGGAGGGTGCAAGCAGTTAATCCTAGTAATCTGGTAAAGAAATTAAATATGTTAAAAAACCCAGAAGGTGCTAGGGATCTAGTTAAGATGAGGGTGGCAAGAAAAGGCAAGGAAGGGTCCCCAGCTCATTCCTGGGAAACCATTCTATGAAATTTCCTGAATTAGTGACATTATATCTTGGTCCACATTTGACAACCATCGCAGAGCTAGATGCCAAATCTAGGACTGTAGGAATCATGGAATTATTTTAGTATTCCTGACGAATCTATTCATGTGATGCTACATGTTAAAAAACTGTAGTTATAAGCCAAGGAAAACAAACATACAAAAAGTGGTACAAATTTAACTTGTACAAAGCATTGCCCCAAGATATACACTTTAGATATGTTATTGAATGTTCTTATATTTGTTCCATTGGAGAATTAATCTATTTTGAATGTAATATTTCTCTCTCTCTCTCTCTCTCTCTCTCTCTCTCTCTATATATATATATAATTAATTTAAAATTAAAACAAAATAGTATATCTTAACATATAGATATATAAATTCTATGATACTGATTGTAAACCTTGTAGAGAGGAGCACATTAGCAGAAACCATGGGAACACAAAAGAACAACCATGTTGCATTTTTCTCAGTATTTGTATAAAAGATGCATGTTTGTTCTTTTGAGCCAATACAATATTAAATAATACATGATGCCTTGGAAGCTGGATGGTTGCTTACCAGTTGGTGTAAGGTGTCTCCAGGTGATAACAGGTTCGGGGCGGCCATTGGCCATGCAGACCAGGGTTACATTGCTGCCCTCATTCACAGTGACATCTGAGGAGATGTTGGAGATCTTTGGTGGAACTGTAAAGAAAAAAGGAAATAGAATATATAACTATGCCAGTAGTTTACTGGTCTATAAAAGTAAAGTTCGGCACTATAAAAGTACCTCAGGGTACTTTTAATTTTCATACTTGTCATTTGGCCTCCAAAGCTTTATGGAGGCCCTAAAGCACTTGTAGGGTAAAAAAAAAACACTCCATTGTGGCCAACTGAGTGTAGGAAGGACTTGAAGTTCCATGGAAATACCTTAGCTCTTCACTGGTCAGGATTAGCCTTACTTATTTAAATATTGCAAGATGTGCACAGTTTTGCAAATTCACAATAAAATTTCATATTTTTGTTATTTGAATTTATTCATATATATATATATATATATCATAACCCTCAAATCAAATAAAAAGAACAAGTAATATTTAATGTAAATTCATATGATGGTGTTAGTAAAATGTGGTCACCACCTAAGAAATCCATTAGAAAATCAGTGCAAATCTGAAGTGTCTACATATAGTGTGTATATAAAAAGTTAGATGGTGTACTTTAGAACATAAACTGAATTATAACCACTGTGTCAAGAAAAGTAGACACAGGGAACATGCTACTGTATTATTCTTTTGTGTGTGGGGGGAATCTTTCTGAGACAGGGTCTCCCTGTAGCCCCAGCTGGCCTGGAACTTGCTATGTAGATAAGGGTGGCCTTGGTCAGAGACTCCCAGAGATCTGCCTGCCTCTGCCTCCCAGTGCTGGGATTAAAGGCCTGTGCTATCATGCCCAGCCTACTGTATTATTTTTAATGCTGGCCTCATCAATGTACTAAGAATTCAATGATAAACTACCTTTAATTGAACATGTACTGTATCTACCACAATGTATAGTATACTTAATAACTATCATTTCAATCACTTCTTATAAGAAAGATATAGTGTCTTATGAGGATTTTATCCACAGGTAAGAAACCAAGGCATAGATGAGAATAAGTGAAAACAGAAAAGGAATGTGAATCCCAGCAGACTCCAAACTCACACTCTTAAGCATTTCTTGAACAGAATTTCATCTTCACAATCCAGCCTACCAGATGGCCGAAAATGACAGAAATTACTTTTTGGTGATGTGAAAAATGAGTCCCCAAGGGCAAGCATTGCTGCTGCCTGACTGCCTTCATTAGTGTTCGGGGTGGCAACATAGATCCCTCTCTGGAAGGCTTTTGTGGGAAGTGTGGGAAGTGAATTACTCACAGATTTCATCACAGAGGCTACACACTGATTACAAATAGCCAGGCTTGCGATCGACCATGATGTTCCTTTTTTTGTTTTTTTCTTTCTTTAAATTCAGTTGCCTATGTGGTTTCTGTGAAAGTATATTTCTGAGGGAGGAAGACAAGAAACCATGAAGGAGCTCTGTAATGAAAGAATCTTATTTCTTGTCACTTGCTCTACCCAACACAGACAGTGTACCTGACCAGAAGGAATATTTTCTGCTTAAAGAGGCAATACCATGACAGCTGTTAGGAGACACTGATGGTACTTAAGGAAGCAACATCTTTCTAGTTCACAGTACATCAAGAAGGAAGCTGGTTGAGGGCCTTCATGACCTTAGCCTGCCTCTGGAAATGACAGTTGATAGGGCCTCTGGATAGAAAGTGATAACTCCAGATCAAATTTACAGGCTACATACCACAGTTGATTCCCATCTAAGCCCCCTCTATAGGGATTCTATTCCCCCCTTTAGTTACTGGGGCTGAAGGTTCATTTCCTAGTTTCATGCACTGACTTGAAATATGTTCTCCCAGACTTTTAGCACAAGAAAGAACCTGAAAGGTCTCAGCCATTTCATGAGGAAGATCATAAGGATCTTGGAATAGTGGCTTGTCAAGGGTACCACCACCAAGAACTACATCTGGGCTTATAATGCAGAACTTTGGAATCCTTGATTAGTCTTTTAATATTTCTACTTTCCAATTTCTAGTTGAAGAAGCCAGTGTTCTGAATACATGCAAATAAGCTACAACCAGTCTGTTACACTGTGCAATTGAGTGCAATGTAAACACTCTGGATGCCTTCCTGAATAATCCAAAACCTGTAACAGGTAACTGCAGAAAATGTAAGACCTCAGTTCAGCTCAGTTGCAGCTACATCCAAACTGCAACAGAAGAGAAGGGAATGAATATAGATGTTTTCTCATTAAAAGTGGGCAACCTAATCCCCAAAACATGCAAATTTAAAAAATGGAAAAATATCCATAATTACAAATGTTTTGCTAGATATTACCTATAACAAAATGTCCTGTTACCTTTTTTTCTAAAATCAAAGAGAAGCTATATTAAGGGTTTCACACTTGTCATGGTAGTTAAGCTTCTTTAATTTTTATATAGACAAATATAATTAAAACTAGAAATGGAATTTAGAATAATTAACCATAAGGTTATGCTCTGGCCACCAAATCATGCTGACTTTTTCAATTCAGGGCAATATACTCAGGCTAGAACCCCAGGGACTGGAGATGCCTGTGTTTGGACTAAACAGTCAGAAGTGAGATCACATTGTGTCACTGTATCCTGTTCATATCTGATCCCTTCCTGTGGGTTTTGTTAGCTTCCTTTATTTTCATACCTTATTCTGTATACTGATCTTCTCATAAGAATTTGCATGTAACACACCACTTTCCTTTTCAAAAATCTCTCATTAAAGACCCAGTGACCCTTCCTAACTTTCAACCTCTCCAAACTTCTTGAAGGAATTATATTATCAATAGCTTACCCCTATTAACCCCACAACCTTAAATGCAATGTGACGTCTATCCCCAGAAAAGCTGCCCTGAACATGCTCTCTCCAATGCCCATGTTGTTTCTAGGTCCATTAGTAACCTTTGTTGTGGTCCTGTTTTTATTTTGTGAGAAGTTAATACAAAAATACTCTATTTACAGCATTCTAATCACTTCTACTCCTCCCTCTCCCCTTCTTACAGCTTCCTCTGTCTCTCTCTTAAATTTGTGACTTTTTCTTTAATTACTATTGTTACACACAGACACAGACACATACACATACCACCACCACCACCACCACCACCATATATCACTTGGGATTGGATAATCTATCAAAATGCTTGTTCCTGAATAAAATTGGTTCTCTTTCTCTGGGCAGCTACTGATTGCCTGTAGTTCTTCATTTAGAAGTAGGACCTTGTGAAATCCGTCCCCCTCCCCCATTCCTGTTGGCCAGTCAGCTGATGTCACCATTTTGTTGAGATTCCATGGGTGCATTTTCTGTCACATCTAGAAGACATTCTATTTAGAAGCAGACATCTTGCTCCTCTGACCATTTCAATCTTTCCACCCCCTCTTCTTCAATGTTCCTGAGCCTACTTAGGTTAACAGTGACATTTTAGATGTATCAGCTGGGGTTGGGCACCCCACAGTAACTTCTCTGCATTTTGACCAGTTGCACGTCTGTGTGATAGTAAAATGCCTCACTGTATTCTAAACACTTATACTTAATGGCCACACAGAAGTGTAGCTCTCATCCCTCATCAAAGAAACTCCTTTTTGTGATTCTATTTTTTGGCTGAAGAACTTAATTCTTTTGATTCTAAATGTCTCTTCTTCCCAGTCTTTATTTCCCCTCAACTCCTTAGACACAAACTCAACTGATTTTACTTTTAACCTTCTGGTCAGTTTAATTTTGGGTCTTATCCTATTTCTTGAAAACCCGTGTGTTGGGGTGTGGTTAGTTTCTTGTTTCTTCTTTAATTTTACCCTTTGAGTGATCATAACTACTTTGTAGGTTTAGGAGCTAGCATCGTGTCATTGATGAATTCCACATTGGGATCTCAGATACCTATTATTTTTATACCCACATTTCCATCGACCAGTCTATATCTCCATTGCAAGTATTCTGAAGTGCTATCAAATTTCTCATGAAACACTTATGTTACTTTCATGAATGCAAAGGGATGTTCAGGCCAATACCAAAGAAGCATCTCTTAACTGCACATCCTTTCATTGCCCCCATGTAAAACTGATTCTAGATTTCTGTGCCTTATGCCTTTATTTATCTCTCAGTCATTTATTACTCCTAGTCTTATCCCACCCAGTTTGGTTTCAAACATTAACATTTCCTTCCTTCTCCTTCCTCTCTTTTTTCCCTTTTCTTCTTTGCTGTGAATTATTAGGAATAAATTGAAACGGGTATATGCCTCTAGCCTTCTGCTCCCCATGTTCACAACCTTTGTTATATGCCCCAGTTAAAATATGTACCAAATTATAAGCATGAGTACAGTGCCCCTTGATTAATATCATTGCCTTCAAGATTAAATCCTAACATGCTACTATGGTTCAGCAGCTTCTTCTGATTGTTCCCTGCTTATCTCTCCAGCTTCATTTCCTTCTCCCTTTGCACTGCATCAACCAAAGCAGAAGTCAGATCCAACAGCTTTTGGTCCTGAAATATGTATTCTTCAGAATCAGGCATTTACCATTCAGTGCGTCTATAAAATTATCTTGTTTCAGCTTTTTATGTAGGTAGTCCACCTCCTCTTCAGGCACCAGCTAGTGCCATAATTCCCCACCACCCTCCACTCTGGTTCAGGCTGTGGTGAACAGTTCGATAAAAGACCTGCTCTGAGGATCTACCACAATATTGAATTGTAACTGTTATGAGACTTTCCTAGTACCTTTACTAAATTTTAAAAGAAAGGTAGCAGACAATTTTCTTGAGAATTGAATCTTATAGAGACTAGTATTTAGACTATGGTGCTCAACCAGTATTTGGAAAAACAAAAACAAAAAATATTTTAAGGTTTGGGGCTGGAGAGATAGCCTAGTGGTTAAGAGCACCGACTGCTCTTGCAGAGGACCTGGGTTCAATCCCCAGCACCCACATGGCAGCTGAGAACCATCTGTAACTCCAATTCCAGGAGAACTCCAGTTCCAGGGGAATCTGACACACTCTTCTGACCTCCGCGGAAACATACATGCAGACAGCACGTTCATACACATAAAAATAAATAAATAAATAAATAAACTATTAAAAAAATTAAGGTTTATACCCATTCATCAGACTCTTTACATAGGTCAAAAATCTAACTGAATGTTTTTGCCATAAAAGAGCATGCATTTATTTTGCCAAACAAAATAGTTTTATTCAGTATTTCTTTAGCTGTCACTCTAGCCATTTATTTTACTGTGAACTTTCTGATGGTTAGTTTTCTTATTTAGGAGCATTGTTTTGTTGTTTTAAAGGATCTTACTATGTATCCCAGAATAACATTGAACTCCTGGTCTTCTGTCTCAGGCTCCTAGTGCCAAGATTATAGTTGTGAACCACCATGTTTGGCTTACATCTTTAAGTGTTAATGAAAAATAATCATCTATGTGGAAGATCAGCATATAGTTTCAAAACATAGGCAGCAAGAAGGACTTGGTATCTAATTACTTCAGTGATAGATTTTTTTGAAATTTAACTTTGTGTTTTTATTTACTTTTTCTTTATTCTTTTCTGAAGAATCATACACAGATACAGTGTTTATACTTGAATGGTTTACTTGTTTATTTCCATTTTTCTGCAGCAGCTCATGAAATTTAAATTAAGAGCATCACTAGCAACATTAAGGCAGCAACCCAAATATTTTGTATTATTTCCTCCTGAAAACTTTACAAAATATATGGAAAGTAAATGTAACAGTGTTATTGCTACTGTTTTACATGTGTGGATTCTGGGGAAGAAAACAGGTAAAAATTCACATAAGTAATGATAACTGAAGCAAAATCTTATGCATATTTCCCCAAATTATTCTAAATGTGTAGAACACATTTACTTCTACAAAGTGATAAAACAGCATTTTCCCCTTTATGTTTATCCTCAGTAGGTATTACTACCTAGGAAATGCAGTTTAACATGATAATCTTATTTCTACTAGCAAACATAAATTATTTTTCAAAATCACTGTAATATTGATTTATGAATATTTTGTAGTCATTGTAATAGTGTGAATGGTTTGTTTCTTTGGGGGCTATCCCCTAACAATTCTTATTCACATGATATTACTATATTCTCCTGTATACAATGCTCCAATCCATTTATTTAATGTTTTCAACCTATTCAGTTTCAGTGATCCCTCCAATTTGTTTGAATTATTTTGTTTTCTTGGTGACTAATGAGATCTCCTTATATAGAAAAGAACTGACCTTTTGCTGTCTTGATGCAATTTCCTCCAATTTGTTCTTTGGCTCTTAATTTTGTTTATGATTATTTTTGCTTTGTAGAAGTTTAACTTTCCTGGATTTTATAGAAAAATTTTCATTTGTGGTTTGTCTACCTTTTGTGTGCTTGTTTTATAAAATAAGTTTACTTAAATTCTTGTCTCTAATTTTTGAATTTTAATTTTTTACATTGAAATCTTTAAAGCATCTAAAATTTATGTGCAGTATGAGAGAAAATCAAATTTCTCCATCCCATAAATTTTAGCTATTTTTCCCAATACCAATATTTAAATAATAAAAAGCTCAAGTGCTATCTTGGTTTTGCACAATTATCTCACAAAGTGCTATAAAGTAGGTGCCCTAGTACTTATGGGAAACATGTAAATATAAATCTTATTTGCCATACAAAATAATTTTATCAAAACCTTTTAAAGCATAAATCTTTTATAAACCGAACTTTTATGTTCTAATTTTAAAGAGGTTTTCACAAGTGATATTATTTTACTGAAATACATATGCCTTATGTGTTAAAACAATATACATTTTTACTATTCAGGAGAAATTTAATAGTGATTTCCAATAGAATTCTGAAATTGAGATGACCTTAAATACATCCATTCATTCAGTTACACAATGAACCGACATCAAGCAAGACCACAACAATGGTTTTGATTCCTCCCCCTCTTCTTACAATGTCTCTTTCCTTCTCTCTATTGGATCTCCTTGTTCTGTCTACTTTAGGGGACTCAGAGGTGCTTTATATTTCAATCCTGTCAGAAAAATCATTCCCCTTCCCATTTGATTTGTTTTGTTTTTGTTTAATACTGATGTCTCAGGTAGAACCATTGGGTCCTGTCTGTCATCCTAGTGACTCTGTGGGCTAGGGCATGAACACCGACAATCCCAGGCCTTCTTGGGCTGCAGAGATCAAGGCTATCCTAGGCAATTTAGCAAATATTGCCTCAAAACCAAAACAGGGGTGGGATATAGGTCAGTGGTGGAAAGTTTGCCTAGCATGGGAAGACTCGGGTAATACTTAGAATCTGGCAAGGCACATTGATTTTTCTGTAGGGAAAACATTTACATGCAGGGATTGATTAGTCAGGAATGTCTATCCATTGGCCCATTCTCTTATGGCCAAGGGTGGATGCATGGTCCATTCATATCTTCCTCTCTTGGAACATGGTTCTTATTAGGAATGATTCCATAGAAGTTAAAACCAGCTCAAACAGTGGGAAAATATCAATAGACCCATCGGTTCCCCTCCTACATCTGCATCCTTTGCCATGCCCAAGTCTTCCTTCAGTGAGTAACACATTTTACTGTCCCTGGACCATGTAACTTGCTATTCACCATACAATGGCAGCATCCAGTCCACAGGCAGAGTTGAGTGTGTGCTGGCACACCTGGCTCACTCCCACTTCTTTTACATTGTCATGAGAAAATCATGCTCTCAGCTGAATCTGTTGGATCCTGGGAGAAGGAGGGGGAGGATGACTGGCAGAGCTGCTGGAGAAAATTCAGAGTCCTAATTAAGCATATTTTTTCAGACAAATAACAAATACCTTTTTAAATATATAATTGCATTTCAAATACTGTGTGGGATGCAATTATACTAAATATATTTGTTGTTTAGCTGAAATTTAAATTTAATGGAGTATCCCATACTTTTTTATTCAGGAATACTGGTGAATCCCAGAAGCAAAGCCTCATAGTGAAATCTAGCCTATCTCAGCTGAATTGCACACTTATGGCAGAAAAAGAATACCTATTACCTCATGCATCTGAATTTCAGAGTGGTTTGGTCAGCAAGAATAGTTCCTTAGGACTCACCACAAAAGGACAAATACCGAAAGGTCTATTAGTCTTCACTAGTTCTTGTAACCTGGTTAGTTAGAGATGCTTTGCTTCTAAGCTTTCCAAAGAACACCTTTTCTTTCTTTTTTGAATCTGTGAGGTGACGTCTATATTCTTCTAATGAATCACCTCCTTTGTTTTCAATTAGCCAGGCAATTCCCATTGCTTAAACTGAAGAAGTTTAACTGCTATACAATAAAAGATTGGTCAATTGGCTCATTCCTACAACAAAAAAATAATTTCTTTTATGAAATTCAAAATGCCATAGCTTAGCTTTGTCTTATTTTTGACACAGGTCTTATGTATCCTAGGCTGACTGCAAACTCTGTGTACCTGGAAGGATGATTTTGTCCTAATCTTGCCTGTACTTGGATTGCCAGCCTGCACCACCACACCTAACTCTTTTTTCTCTTTTTCGGTAATGAGGACTGAACACATACTACGTAAGTCACTGACCTATATCCTTAGCCTTCAAAGTGTCAATCCTAATGGTACAAATTAGTTACAAATTGGTATCATTGCTTTGGAGTGGTAAAAACATGCCAACCTGTTTTCCCAGGACTCAGAGGTTGAGGGAAGGGGTTCCCCACTGTGCTGGATAGCTTTAGTGTCAACTTGACACACCTGGGTTGAGGGAGCCTCAATTGGGGAATTGGCTCCATTGGATTGGCCTGTGGAGTAATTGGCCACATCTGCGGAGTATTGTCTTGATGGTCGAGCAGTGTGGGAGGGCCCAGCCCACAATGAGTGGTGTCACCCTGGGCAGGTTGTTGTGTACAGTATAAGAAGGTGTGCTGGGCATGAGCCAGGGGAGCAAGCCAGTGAACAGCATTCCTCCATGGTCTGTGCTTCAGCTCCTGCCTCCAGGTTCCTGCCCTGAGTTCCTGCCTTGGACTCCCTAAGTGATGAACTGTGACCCAGGAGATGTAAGCTGAATAAAACCCTTTCCTCCCCAAGTTGGTGTCAGAGTGTTTTGTCACAGCAATTGAAGACAAACTAGAACAGAAATCGGTACCAGAGAGTTGGGTATTGCTGTGACAGACCTGACCTTAGTGTTTTGGGGAAGGATTGTCGAAGTGTTTGGAACTTTGGGCTAGAAAAATCATTGAATGCCTAAAGATCGTGGCTGTGGAACTTGGAACAGTTTTGCTGAAAGAGTTGTAGATGGAGGCCTGGCTTGTGAAGTTTCTAGTTTCAAAGGGAAGCAGAGATCATCAGGACTGTTTAATCTGTGGGTTCTGGTCAGCTGGGGCTGAAGAATTAGCTGTAAGTAACAAAAGACCAGAACTTGAAGTGAAATCTTTGTTGTACTGGGACAATTGATGCTGGTTAGCTGGGGCTAAAAAATCAGCTGTAAGTAACAAGAGACCAGAATAACTGTGGTGAAATCTTCTGGGAAGAATTTCTTCAGGGTCAGCACACAGAAGCTATGTTCCACAAGGGGCCCGAGCCTCCATGTCAAGCCAGAAGCAGGACTTGGTAACTTGTAAGAGTCTCCTATATGGTTCTGGTGTTGAAATTTGGGGGGGGGGGTCACAGAGAGCAGCCGAGGCTTGGCACTGTGAGAGGTCAGGAAAGACCATTGGTGGAAGTGCACCTCAGTTGCAGTGAAGACCCCAGGATTGCAGGGGTCATGGAAAGAAGCTGGGACTTGGCACCAGGAGAGGTCAGAAGAGACCATTGGTGAAGGTGCTGCCTCAATTTCAGTTGCGACCCCAGCTTTTTGGAGATGCTAGAACCATGGGACGACCACCAAGAGCAGCGGCAGGTGTGGGATGGAGTCAGCCCGGGCCTGCGAGATGAGTTGTGTATGCCACGGTTGGCAGAATCGGAGAAGGGGAGCTGCCAAAACCCTTTGGAGCCCAGAAGATCGTGAGTGAATCCCAGGTGTCCAGCCTTAAGCTACTTGGCTGGGCTTAGGTTTTGTTTGAGTGTGCCTGATTCTTCTCTTTGAAATAAGACAGTACTTATTTTGGATTTTACAGCAGCCCACAGTTAAGAGACTTTTAATAGACTGAACTTTTAAGTGTTTGGACATTTTAAGGACTGTGGGGCATTTAAGGTTATACTGTCTTAGGTAGTGGTTAATGTTAACACACTTTGGGGATAAGAACTGGAAAGGTGGTGGTTTAATAGTGATGTGTTTTGTGTTGTCAAGTTGACAAGGGGTCAATTGTGCTGCATAGCTTTAGTATCAACTTGACACACCTGGGTTGAGGGAGTCTCAATTGGGGAATTGGCTCCATTGGATTGGCCTGTGGCCACATCTGTGGAGTATTGTCTTGATGGTCGAGCAGTGTGGGAGGGCCCAGCCCACAATGAGTGGTGCTACCCTGGGCAGGTTGTGTACCGTATAAGAAGGCAGGCTGGGCATGAGCCACCATCCTCCATGGCTTGTGCTTCAGCTCCTGCCTCCAGGTTTCTGCCTTGAGATCCTGCCTTGGGCTCCCTAAGTGATGAACTGTGACACAGGAGATGTAAGCTGAATAAACCCTTTCCTCCCCAAGTTGGTGTTGGTCAGAGTGTTTTGTCACAGCAATGGAAGACAAACTAGAACACCCACTTAGACCAGCATGGCCATATATTGAAACTCTGTCTCAAAAACAGAACAATAGATGGCTTAGCCACTAAAGGCCCAGGCTCACAACCTAAGCATCAAAGCAGAACAATAAAAAACAAGCACAAAATGTTCTTATCTCCTTTATTTGTATTTTTTCAATATGGAGAGAGGATGAACTTTGTCATTTGTACATATGACTATATAAGAATTGGGTTCAGAAACCTACAGGATGCTTCCTGAGTATCATTTGTCTTTAGTAAATATGATCCCTGAATTCAACACTAAAATAAAAATATACAAGTAACACATAAATGCCATCTTGTGAAACATCAAACTTCTATATAGCTTGGCATTTTGCTTCAGAAAATGCCACAAAAGCATATTTTGCAGCATGGTGTGGGAGTTTCCTGGAAAGACAACAGGACTGGGAAATGCAGCCCCATGTACTCCATAGGGCACAGGGGAATTCCCAGCTTACCTTGCAGCTTTTTAGCATAATATAGTAGTTTCTAATATTTTCTTTTGAACCCCTAATATCAGGTGCATTGTCAGTGCTTAAGCAATTTTAAATGTACAAATTAGTATCAAGCTATTTAATTTTCTCTGACACTCTTGTTTCCTCATTGAGAAGTTGGAGATAATGGACAAGTGTCATATTAGGCAATATTACAGGATTGTATCAGGATCAACTAAAAGAATGATTGTGAACCAGACCTGTAAACTCTAAGAGCTCCTTTGAATTTAGCTATTATTTATTCCATGCTAAAATAAGCTAGTAAGGTAGTGTTGGCATAACCATTTCTAAGATAACACACTAAAAAGTTTCACACATCTACATACTAGTGTCATTCCAGTCATATTACCAAAAGGTATAGGTAATTGCTAGAATGCATAATCAATGATTAATATTGGCATTAGCAATAAATCATCACAAATATAGGTATTGAGTTCTTCAAAAGCACTGGGCCGAGCTATGTCAATACATTCAGCCCTCAGTCAATGTCTGGACATTATATGCCTATAATAAAATATGACTATTAGGTGAGAATATCTACCAGGAGCCAAATAAGCTTCACCGAGATGTTTAGAAATAACTAACTCTCAAGGTCCCAAGAAAAAAATTCTCCAAATAAAATTTTGTCAGCATTACATGTTTGTAAATGTAAGTCTCAACAAAATATAGTTTTCTTAAATTTGTTGTTGTAAACAGCATATGTTGCCAGGTGTTTTAAAGCTGTAATTTGAGTCTATGATATTTTGGGCCTTGTAGTAGAATAAAACGACAGACAGGGATCATTTTATTTCTACCAACGGTAGTTTTCATTCCTAGTGAGTCCATTTATAAATTGGGAAACATCAGCTGGTGAAGTTGGTTCTGGGGCACAGGATCCCATGTAGATACACATTTCTTGGCAAATAGAGCAAGTATGGAGGCCGTAGGTCCCTAGAGTGGCAAGAGAAGCCGAAGGTAGAAAATCTCATCATGATTATCAGTGCTGCTCTTATGCATGCATTGAACCAAGTAGCATAAGGTAAGAGCAGTAAAATGGCAATTCTTAGGAGCCAGTATAAAATGTATGTCCAGGGGCCTGGAGAGATGGCCTAGTGGGTTAGAGCACCAACCGCTCTTGCAGAGGACCTGGGTTCGATCCCCAGCACCCACAAGGCAGCTGAGAACTGACTGTAACTCCAACTCCAGAACTCCAGTTCCAGGGAAATCCAACACCCTCTTCTGACCTCTTCGGCATTGCACAACACGGGTGCACAAACTTACATGCAGACAGTACATTCATACACATAAAAAATAAATAAATAAAATTAAAAATAAAATGTATGTCCAAATCAAAACAGTGCTAGGTATGTTACAAAACATTCAGGTATATGTGGTAAATTTAGGAAAATTAAAGTGGTCAAGCACACACAAATGATACGTTCAGCTCCAACATGATATCTCAGTGGGTAAAGGCACTTGTTGCCAGCCTGAGGCCCTGACTTTAATTCCCTGGAGCCACAGACTGGAAGGAGAACAGAGTCCTGCAAGTTGTCTTCTGACTTCCACAAGAACACTGTGGCACACGTGTACCTCTCTATCCCCACACATAAAGAAATAAAAATATAATTAAAAAAACATAAAATGATATAAAAGGTGTGGTATAGTGGTATAATGGTGAGCCTGGCTGGCTTCTAAAATGATACAATTACATGCTAAAAACATTACTCATCTTCTTGTAATCTTTTAATCAGACAAGGGAACTTTCTGACCTAAAAACTCCTGCCTAAAGCCTCCCTTACCATAGTCCTCTGAGATTTGGCCAACATTTTCTTACACTGGCCAAAGGTTTATGAGCTCATAAGAATTCCTCTTAGGGGCCTGTGAGCTCTACATTATCACATTCTTGAGTGGTCCCCTGAGTCTCTGGCAATATCTCAGGATATCATATTTGTAATACAGCAGTCTTTAGAATCACAGACAGTTGTTACTACTACAAAGGACAGTTAATTGGGGTTAGAGTGGTCTAGAAAACTCAAAAACAGCAGCCCCTGCACAAAGAAAAGTGCTGTTCATTCATGTACCACTCAATAATGGATGCTTTCTTTTTAAGGATTTTTTTGATTCATTTAAGTTTATTTATTGTGTATGAGTGTTTTGGCTCCCCGAATGTAAATGCAGTGTGTGGCTGCAAAGGCCACGGTCTCCAGAAGTGGGTGCCAGATCCCCTGGAGCTGTAGCTACAAATGGTTGTTAGCCTTAATGTGGGTGCTGGGAACAGAACTGAACCTGGTCCTTTGCAAGAGGAGCCAGGCTCTTAACTGCTGAGCCATTTCTCTGGTCTGATGGAAATTTTCTTACAGTAATATGTGCAGCATGACTGTCTGAATAGTTTAAGTCCACTAATCTACCTAGACAGAAGGTATATTAATGATTTCCCTTTTTAGTAGATGTTCAGAATGACACCATCATTAAAACGTGTGGGCTGGCTTAAAAAGAGGAAAAAAATTCCAGATACCATCATGGGCATTTGTGACCAGCTGAGTTTGTCCATTATTGCTGCTTCAGCAATAGGTACTCTCTGTTGGATGCCAAGTGGCTGTTTCCATGGATGGGTCATTGCCTTGCTAAATAAGTGCAAATGGAACCATTCTGACTCTGCACTGAGGTGGCTGCTCCTTAGCAAGTCAGCAGCTTCTTCAGCTGCTCTTATTTCCAGATCTTTATTCCAGAAGTTTGGGTATTTGCTTTTGCTAATCTGGTAAGCTTCCAGATGTTGAAGGGACTGCGACCGTTATCTTCCCTTTTCAACCACAAACATATCTCTTTCATGTCTCATGCTTACAAAAGAGGGTTTTGATATGTCCAATGAGAGCGGATGGTTCTATTGGCAGGAAGAAGAATGCTGGAGCAGAGGGAGATTCAAAACTATTAGGTTACCTTGGGTAGGTGGCAAATAGCAACTGGGTGAATTCCAATGTTGGGGATTGAGTGTCACTCAAAGACTTTGTCAGAGAAATAACAAGTGTTTCTTTTCTCTATTTTTATATTCCAAAGTGTGTGCTTTTCTATATTGAAGGGAGACACTTGGTATTATTCTTAGAGTAGATAAAAATTCAGTTTGTATTCTGTCATCTACTTAAAATCCACCCTTCTCTTGGATAAGTCTATAAAATTTATCTCTCAATCATGACATAAATTTAAAGGTTACAAATTATTTTATGAACAGCCAAGATAATTTTTCTCTGTTGTATCATTTTTCTGAGGCAGTGGCTGTAAGAAAAATATTGCTTCGACCATATTATAAATTCTTCAGTTATGAAGTTATTATGGATGAGGATTCCCCTAAATCAAAAGTAGAAAAGATTTTAAATGAAAGAGAAATAAACTATAAACAAATGGGAAATAGGAATATAAGGATTCAGAGACAATATCCTGCCTGTTATGTTTAAGGATAAAACAAAGCAATGCTATTTTTAGCACCAACAACATGGGAAAGGACAGTGGTGGGCATTCTCAAAGCTGCTTGCTCATCCTCTCATTTCATTTCATGTTGGGAATCAGAAGTACATGAGATAACTTGTATGAATCCCTAGGCTTAACCATTTTCTCTCCATATTACTACCTAAATTCTATCTATCTAGTAGTTTAAGGCGCATGGTATTCTTTGTGTGGAGGGAGGGAAATAGATTCTAATAGAAACCAAATGTAGTGAGGGGCTGAAACATGTGTGGAATACAGTGACAGTTATAAATGTTATTTCTGGCCATTGATTAGGTCTCAGAAGAGAGAATATTTAGACAAAGAATGGAAGGGTACATGGGGGGGGAGGTTAGTGTTGTTTTCTTTGCGTTGTTCCTATTCTAAGCTTGCCAGTAGCTATTTTGAACAGAATGTGGATTGTTCACATTATTTTCTCCTAAACAAATAGTTACCATCATGAATTAATTCATGCATTCATGCCAATTATAATTTTTCCAAAATTATTCCTAGTAGTAGAAAATAATGTAGTTGTTGCATAGGTTAAATATAGCTCAGGGAGACAGATACTTCCTTCAATTTTAAATAAGTTCAAGAAGTCCAAAGAGGTAAAGAAGATTAGGCAGTATTCCGTGGTAAGGAAAGCATTGAAGGGGAAAACCTGGAATTCATAAACAGGAGTCAATATTCCTCCTTTCAGTCTTTGCCAGTCCCTCAGGAGCAAATGAATTTTCAAGAGTGAAAGAAGACACAAACAAGTTGAAAAGTGACACAATGGAGTTCTACTCAGCAGTAATGAAAGATGGAATCATAAAATTTTCAAGTAAATTAATGGAACTAGAAAGTGCTATACTAAGTGAAGTAACACACACTCAGAAAAACAAAAGACATGTTCTCTCTCATTTGTGGATCCTAACACCAAATCTTTATATGTGAGTATATATCCTGATGTAACTACAGGAACCAGAAAGGGAAGTAAAGAAGGAACCTGAAGAGAACAGCAGGAGACAGGTGTTACTAAAGGAGAAATGGATAAAATGGGATCATTTAAATGGGAGGGGGAGATTGAGGGGATTGGGGGGATTGAGGGTTATATAAGGAACTATAGGGGCTAAAGGGGAAGAAAGAGCTCAAGAGAAGGAGGAACCATGGGAGACAGGTATTATCAAGGGAGAAATGGAGGTATTTTAATTGAGGAGGAAGGAGGGATGGCTAAACAGGGAGGGAGGGGGACAGGAATGGGGAGGGAGAGGGAGAGGTAAATAATGCCTAGCTGGTATAAAAAAAGAGGGAATTACATTAGTTCAAAAACCTACTGAAAAATTACGCATAAAATATCTCAATATGAGTCCATGTGTATAACTGAAGGCTTTTTAACAAGAAACAGTGCGAAACAGGAGTTGTTGACCAAGATAGTCAAAGTGACTACCCAAATTACACAGTCTATTTCCACTGCCTTTGATTGCCTCCCAGAACTTGGTTGCTAAAGACAAGACATACTTTGAACGCAGGACTTGGAGCAAATGAGCTACAACTGTCCTGGAAGCCACCTCCCTGAAGGCAAACTCTCATAGTTTTGGAGAAAGCTACACAAGCTGCTAAGGGGGGGAACATCAGTTGATGGTCCACCCCCAGCTTTAAGGCCTAAAACCACAACAATGCCCAGAATAGCACACTGTACTGGGGTGGTAGTGGCACTTTTATCTTGAGGCTGATCAGCAGCTGCCTAAAGCCCACTCAATAAGAGGAACTCATGTGTGGTACTGTAAACATAGCCAAATACACATGGCTGGAGAGGCCATAGACCTCAGAGAAAACTCCAAGGCTGTTACATCCTTAGACAAATTCAATTTCTAAACATGGATCCTTATATTTACAGCCAAGTATGCCAGTCACCACTCATCAAAGAAGCTTCTTTTGCAACAGAAGAAACTATTAGAGTTCCACAATTGGTCACACACAGAGATTGTCTATGAAATACCCAACCCTAAGTGACACATCTACAAAGGAACCTCTACATCTAAGACTCATGGAACATAGTAGAATGAGGCATAGAGAGAATACTAATGCATCTCTCAACTCTCATCAATGAAGCTCACTCATACAACAGAGGGAAATGAACCCAGGGCTCAGGGACCATTTCAGAAGAAGGGGCAGGAAGATTGTAGGAGCCAGGGGAGGAGGTGCAAGACCATAAGGAAGCAGAGACATACAGGCTCCTGGGCCCTGCTCATATGAATGTACACAATGTTGCCAGCACACACAAGACCCATGCAAACTGAAACAAACAAAAACCCAGCATAGAACTGCGGAAAGGAGCAGCAGGCCCCAAGATAACCAGGGCATCCCCAGAGATCAGAACCCTGCTAGAGGGGCAGTGTCCTGGGATGCCACCTACTGTGGAAAGGCTCTGGGGACTTGGTTGGCTCAAGTTAGCTTTTCTCTGCAATTTTCAGCTCCAATAGGATATGATAAAGAATTTAGTTTTCTGGTTTTGAGCCATTTTATTAAATAAAGGTGATACCATTCATATCTAAACCAGAAAAGCTTGATCAATATTACAGTGGACATTAGATCCACCTCTCCAAGCTGACATCTAGTTTCCTTTCCCTCAGTTTGGGCCTGTTGAAGGAGGATTTTTCTAACATCTCCCTCCTCATTTTGAGACTCAAAATCAGAGTATAGTGTTGTGGTGTGGGGTAGGGAGACACGCCATCTCTGCTTCCTCAGATGAACCTCAAATGGGGTGAACCTCTCATTAATCTTGAGTTAAATGTGAAGTTGGACATGGGGGAGCCTTGAGTCCCACATGTTTGTTCAGAGCCCTAGGCATGTTATGGAAAAAATGTCAAAGATTTCTGTTTTCTTGCTTCTGCACCCTGCTGTGATGTTTTATTCAAAGCTCCATGTCCTAAGGAAACAAACACTGCCTATCAAAATCTTGCCCACCTGGCTCCCAGATTCACACATAAGCATGCACAACACCTGTGTTTAGGAGAGCTGATCAATTCTCAAAAAAAAAAAAAAAAAAAAAAGCAGTATCCTGGTAGCATGCTGTGGGGCTGGAGCACTCTAGCAAATGATTTCTGAGGCAGTGTGACCCTCTGTGACTGTATTTGTATCCATCTCACTATGCCGGTGCTTATACAACATGATGTGTGCACTGACCCTTCCAGCTAGAGATAGTTTTAACTTCCACTGCAACCCTGGGCTCATATTGGAAAGAAATTAAAGTGCTTGTGGGAATATGTTGGGGCGGGGTTGCTGGTGGAAACTCTGAAGTTGATGCCCCTGGGATAGGTCAGAAACAGCAGCTGTAAACAGCGGAATCTCCCTTGTTAGGTTTTGCTTCAGCCCTGTATTTGGTGATGCCCTAGTGCCAGGCCTTAGCGCTCAGCAGGAGCTCCATTGAACATGCAGGAGAGTGTGTGAGGCACACCCTTGGTCTCTGTTCATGATCTGCATGCTGTCACGGCACATAGAGCAGAGGCAAGGCAGTGGTAGAGGCTGTCCATGAAATCATGCAACCCCTATATCTCCCTGATTTCATCTGTTTGAAGGCACTGGATAAGACAGCACCTTTATTTCTAATAAGCCTCAGACTACATAAGGGGAAGAGTCGGCTGCAGCAGAGAGAGGCATTCTTGTGTTTTCTCAATTCCAGCAGCTCCAGATAGATGGAGAACCAGGCCTGTGGCTGTCCAGAATATTCTTTATTTTCAGCCCACATCTCTTTCTTCACAATCCCTGGAGAAATGGCAAGCCTCTCCATCTGTCTAGTAATCCACCTTCCCTCACCATGGCCTTGGACAGCACTCTACACGTCACTTCTAAGAAAACACTTGGCCATGAAAGATGGCCACCGAGGGCCTTCCACTTCCATGTGTCTGACTGCCTTATACTGGTCCCACCAGCACCCCAGCACAGCACCTAACCTGATGTGATTATACCCTCTCATTACTATGTGATAAGGGATTGAGTGAATAACTCAGTGAATCTTCAGCACTGCAGCTAAAATTATGGAAACAAAGGTATAACTACTAGTGATTATTCTGCTCCCTCATCCTTCTGCTAATCCTTTTTTCTATTCTACAGACATCGTATTTGCCAAATAGTTAAAATATCCCCAGTGGTTCAACTTCAAACTAAAGTTTTCCCTAATGACTAGAGGCTGAGCTAAAATAATAGCAACTGTTTTCCATGTCCTACAAAGTAAATGTACACTGACAGTAGTCAAGGCTTAGGTTTCAAGGAAAATTCCTTCCAGAAAATCTTCTCTAACATACTTACCATATATATATACATAGTGTTATCCAAGAAATATTACATGATGCAACAGTTTGCCACTCTGGACCTTTTCAGCACAAAATGCAGCTCTGCCCTGTGCTGGCCCCTTTCGCAGCTTTGGGAGTCAGAGCAGGTTTCAGCTGTAAGCCAGCTGGTGCCATTCATTTAAAGGAAAACAGCTCTGTAAGTGAGCAAGATTCTAATCACTAAATCTAATTACAAAGTAAATTATTATAAATGTTTTTAAAGTGCCTTAAAACATTGTAAAAAAGAAAAACAATCAACAAACCTGGAATCTGCTGTGCTGATGACATTATTTGGGCCTGGGACGTTGGTAAATGTCACACGTTATGGCTATTCCTGACACCTGAATCCAGCATTCACACAGTAAAACCTCTAGACCTTTTTCTTTCAATCAGATGTTAAAGTGACTTAGAGTATACCTTGTTTATGGATGCTCGTTGGAACAAGAGGAGTAGTTCACTTACAATACTCTGATGGGAAATTTAACTTGCCCCTCTAGAATGGTAATGGGCAAGAACAAGTGTAGGCGAAGGAAGATATGTCATTTTGCATGGGTGTATGTGGTTTCCAAATGGAAATCTACCTTTTCACACTTAACAGCCTTCATTAAAATGTTCAGATGCCTCCCCCTGTCCAAAGCAATACATAAGAAAAGGGAAACATTAACATTTCATCCTTGGCTTCTGAGCTAGCTGTTTCCCTGGATGTTTCTTACGTTGGTCTTCTTTATTCTCTGTGAATTATGGACCAGGTTCTCTAGTCTATCTGCTCCCCAGAGGGATGGATGTGTGGGTTGTTAACTCTGAAGGCATTTTATAATGGTATTTCCAATTATTGTCTATTATGTGCTTGGAGCAGGGGGGTTGACACTCTCAGCAAATATCTCTGGGCTTCTCTGCATTTCCTTGTATCCTAGGGTTAGTTTGGGACATAGACTTCAGTTGTGATCAATACAACGTTGGAGGAGGTGAGGCAAGTCACTAAGAAAAGTGTCAGGGGTTGGAGAGATGGCCTAGTGGTTAAGAGCACTGACTGCTTTTGCAGAGGACCCAGGTTCGATCCTCAGCACCCACATGGTGGATAAGAACTGTCTTTAACTCCAGTTCCAGGGGAATCCAACACCCTCTTCTGATCTCCACAGCACTGCACAACAAGGGTGCACCTACTTACATGCAGACAGTATACTCATACACATAAAATAATAAATAAATAAAATAATTAAAAAAAAAGAAAAGTGTTGCAGTTGTGGTGTATATGTGCTCCCTGTGACACAGCTGCTACATCATCAAAAGCTAGCTGACATGACCTGGACTTCACAAGCCAAGCAAACTCAGTAGTATATGCAGTGGCAGCACTCAGTAATGACTGATCAAAACATCATTAAAAAGCAAACTAGAAGCCAGATGTGGTGGCACACACCTTTAATCCTAGCACTTGGGAGGCAGAGGCAGGCAAATTTTTGTGAGTTCAAGGCCAGCCTGGTCTACATAGTGATTGAGTTCCAGGATAGCTGGGGCTACAGGGGGACCCTGCCTCGAAAAGACCAAAAAAAAAAAAAAATAAATAAATAAATAAAGCAAACTAGAGTGGCCACAAAAGATACTATGCAAATGTTCAATACCTTTAACCATCAGGGAAATGCAAATTAGAATTACTTTGAGATTTCAACTTACTCCAGTCAGAATGGCTACAGTATAAAAATAAAATAATGACAAATGCTCTGTGGGGAAGGAAAACACAAACAGCGAGAGAGAGTGTGGTTTGATGTAACCATTATCAAAATCAATATGGAGGTTGTTTGAAAAACTAAGAACAGATCTCCATGTGATCCATCATACCACTCTTAGCTATACCCAAAGACTCCATAGCCGACCATAGAGATACCTGCTTGACCATGTTCACTGCTGCTCTAGTTGCAATACATAGGTGTGCTGGATAGCTTTAGTGTCAACTTGACACATCTGGGTTGAGGGAGCCTCAAGTGGGGAATTGGCTCCATTGGATTAGCCTGTGGCCACATCTGTGGACTATTGTCTTGATTGTCCAGCAGTGTGGGAGGGCCCATCCCACAATGAGTGGTGCCACCCTGGGCAGGTTGTTGTGTACCATATAAGAAGGCAGGCTGGGCAAGAGCCAGGGGAACAAGCTAGTGAACAGCATTCCTCCATGGCCTGTGCTTCAGCTCCTGCCTCCAGGTTCCTGCCCTGAGTTCCTGCCTTGGGCTCCCTGAGTGATGAACTGTGGCCCAGGAGATGTAAGCTGAATAAACCCTTTCCTCCCCAAGTTGGTGTTGGTCAGAGTATTTTGTCACAGAAATGGAAGACAAACTAGAACAGAAATTGGTACCAGAAGTGGGGTGTTCATTGTGAAGAACCTGACCATGTGAATATTTAGAGAAATGTGGAAGACTTGGAACTTTGGGCTAGAAAAGCTGTTGACTACTGTAAGCAGAGCTTAATGGGCATTCTAGTAGAAGCCTGGAAGAAAGCATTGCTGCAAAAAATGTAGTTCCAGAGGAAAATAAAGACTTAGGCAGCAACTGGGATATTTTGATAAAGAGTCTGGCAGCAGTTTGCCAGCAGCCCAAATGCTTGCCTGATGCTAAGTTGAAAAGCAATGGACTAATGTCTTTGGCTAAGGATATTTCAAGACAGCCTAATGTAGAAATGGTGGTGTGGCTATTAATGGTGAATATTGTACAGATCTACAGTGAAGAAGAGCAGATGGGGCAGAAAGAAATGCAGAATGTACAGTTTGGATCTGAAAACCACACTAGGAAGATTAACTGTGGGGCCAAGGCATGTGAAGGAGAGGTTCCTTTTGATAAGTAAACTAAAGTGATTAAGAAGAGGTCTAGCTATTTAAAAGTAGATAATGGAAAAAGTGAGATTAAAGTGATTAAGGAGAGGCCTCGAGATTTACAAGTAAACAACAGAAACAGTACCTTCAGGGCAAGACCACACCCAGCTAAGCCTCCAATTTTTGAAAGGAAAATACTGAAAGCATTTTCTACTCCAAGTCCAGGGCAGAGAAAATTTGCAAATGTGGTTAAAGTAGGAGACAGTCCATCCCAAACTTGAAGCCAAATTTGGCAATTCCATTCACGTGGTGCTGGCTTTAGAGGCACAAAGGATGCAAGAGTGAAGGGGTTATCAGTTCTTCCTCTGCAGTTTTAGAGAGCCACAGAGGCCAGGCAGAGTACAGCAGGGGCGTCCCTGAATAAAGAAGGCCCTGATAGACCATTGCATGAAGCTGTGAATGTGAAGTCTGGTTGGCACCGGAGACCCCAAGAAAACATTCAAGATGCCAGACCTGTGAGATATTTGCCAAGGAGAGCTGCATACAGGGAGTGGTACCAGCCTAAGAAAGAGATGTATGTTGCAAGCAAAGCTGGAAGAGCTCAGCCATCTCAGCCCTTTGGAAATAAAGTCTCAGAAGTTGCACATGGAGCTACTGGAATTCGTGTTTGCCCTGCTGGTTTTTTATCTTGTTTTGGTCCATTATTTCCTCACTATGCCTCTATTCCTCCCTTTTGGAATGGGAATGTGTGTTCAGTTCCACTGTATGTTGGGAGTATGTAATTTGCCTTTTGATTTTACAGGACCTTACAGTTAAGAGATTGGCCTGTGTCTGAGAAGAGATTTTGGACTATAGATTTGAATAGAATTGAGACTGGTAAAGACTATGGGGACTTTTAAGGTTGGACTAAATGCATTTTGCATTTTATATGGAGCCTATGGGGGCCAGGGAGTGGAATGTGGTGGTTTGAATGAGTGTCCCCCCATAGGCATTAAGTATTCAGACATTTTGTCTCCAGTTGGTGGTACTATTCTTGGAGGTCTTAGAAGGTGTGGCTGTGATGAAGGAAATATGTCATTGGGGGCAGGCTTAGTGAGTTTAACAAGCCTTGTGGTCTCCAGTTTCTCTCTCTCTCTCTCTCTCTCTCTCTCTCTCTCTCTCTCTCTCTCTCCTTCCTGTGCTCATTTCCAGAAGTGACCCTCAGCTTGCTGCTCCAGCCCCAGCCACCACGCTTCCTGCCAAAATGGACTCTAATTCCCTGGAACCATCAATCGTAAGCTCAAATAAACTCTTCCTTTTATAAGTTCCCCTGCTCATGGTGGTTTATCACAGCAACGGAAAAGTGACTAATATTGTCTTGATTGTCAGGCAATGTGGGAGGGCCCAGCCCACAATGAGTGGTGCCACCCTGGGCAGGTTGTTGTGTACCATATAAGAAGGCAGGCTGGGCATGAGCCAGGGGAGCAAGCCAGTGAACAGCATTCCCCCATGGCCTGTGCTTCAGCTCCTGCCTCCAGGTTCCTTCCCTGAGTTCCTGCCTTGGGCTCCCTAAGTGATGAACTGTGACCCAGAAGATGTAAGCTGAATAAACCCTTTCCACCCCAAGTTGGTTTTGGTCAGAGTGTTTTGTCACAGCAATTGAAGACAAACTAGAACAGAAATTGGTACTGAGAGTGGGGTATTGCTGTGACAGACCTGACCTTGTGTTTTGGGGAAGGATTGTGGAAGCATTTGGAACTTTGGGCTAGAAAAATCATTGAATGCCTAAAGACCGTGGCTGTGGAACTTGGAACAGTTTTGCTGAAAGAGCTGCATAAAATGGAGGCCTGGCTTGTGAAGTTTCTAGTTTCAAAGGGAAGCAGAGACCATCAGGACTGTTTAAACTGTGGGTTCTAGTCAGCTGGGGCTGAAGAATTAGCTGTAAGTAACAAGAGACCAGAACCTGAAGTGAAATCTTTGTTGTACTGGGACAACTGATGCTGGTTAGCTGGGGCTGAAAAATCAGCTGTAAGTAACAAGAGACCAGCATCACTGTGGTGAAATTTTCTGGGAAGAATTTCTTCAGGGTCAACACACAGAAGCTATGTTCCACAAGGGGCCTGAGCCTCCATATCAAGCCAGAAGTAGGACTTGGTAACTTGTAAGAGTCTCCTATATGGTTCCAGTGTTGAAAACATGAAGGGGTCACAGAGAGCAGCCGAGGCCTAGCACTATGAGAGGCCAGGAAAGGTCATTGTTCAGAGTGTGGCCTTGGTTGTAGTGAAGACCCTAGGATTCCAGGGGTCAGGAATAGAAGCTGAGGTTTTGCATCAGGAGAGGTCAGAAGCAACCTCAGTTTCAGTGGGTGACCCCAGCTTTTTGGAGATGCTGGGACCTTGGGACGACCACCAAGAGCAGCAGCAGGTGTGGAATGGAGTCGGCCTGGGCCTTTGAGATGAGCTGTGTGTGCCACAGATGGCAGAGTCAGAGAAGGGGAGCTGCTGAAACCCTTTGGAGCCCGGAAGATCTTGAGTGAATCCCAGGTGTCCAGCCTTGAGCTACTTGCTGGACTTAGGTTTTGTTTAAGTGTGCCTGACTCTTCCCTTTGAAATAAGACAGTACTTGCTTTGGATTTTACAGCAGCCCACAGTTAAGAGACTTTTAATAGACTGTGAACTTTTAAGTGTTTGGACATTTTAAGGACTGTGGGGCTTTTAAGGTTGTACTGTCTTAGGTTGTGATTAATGTTAACATCATACTTTGGGGATAAGAACTGGAAAGGTGGTGGTTTAATAGTGATGTGTTTTGTGTGTCAAGTTGACAAGGGGTCAATTGTGCTGGATAGCTTTAGTGTCAACTTGACACACCTGGGTTGAGGGAGCCTCAATTGGGGAATTGGCTCCATTGGATTGGCCTGTGGCCATGTCTGTGGAGTATTGTCTTGATTGTCCAGCAGTGTGGGAGTGCCCGGCCCACAATGAGTGGTGCCACCCTGGGCAGGTTGTTGTGTACCATATAAGAAGGCAGGCTGGGCATGAGCCAGGGGAGCAAGCCAGTGAACAGCATTCCTCCATGGCCTCTGCTTCAGCTCCTGCCTCCAGGTTCCTGCCCTTAGTTCCTGCCCTGGCCTCCCTAAGTGATGAACTGTGAACCAGGAGATGTAAGCTAAATAAACCCTTTCCTCCCCAAGTTGGTGTCGGACAGAGTATTTTGTCAAAGCAATGGAAGACAAACTAGAACAATAGGGAATGTGTACAAGCTAGATATTCCACCGATCAATGTATGAAAATGTGATAAATGTACACATTAAGAAGCATGAAATTATGGAATTTGCAGGTAAATGGATGGAACTACATCAGTCAACTAAGTGAAGGAACCCAGGCCCAGAAAGACAGAATGTTCATGTTCTCTCTCTGCCTGGTTGCTAGCTCTAAATCATTAGGTATGTGTATTTCAATTGGAAAATCCATCTAGATCAGGAAAGTTGTTAGTGGCCATGGGAAGAGAAGGACTTTATGGGAAGAGAGATATTATGTGGTGATATAAAGGAGGAAAGGGGAATAATGTAATTGGAAGGTTAAATGGTGTATGGGATGGAAAGGCAGGCTAGTGCAGGGAGTATGGTGAGGGGTAACTAACACTAAATGCCTTTTGAAAAAGTCACATGGGAACCTGCTACTTAGAAGCTTCCTAAAATATATAGATATACATACATAATAAGATGCCAAATAAGACTATCCTATAATGAGGGGACAGTGCTCCTAACAGATACATGGGCCAATGAATGAAAAGCCCAGTGCCAGGAATGAGATCCAGCTCTTGGAGTTGTTGACTAGGGGCCATGCTATAGACTTGCAAACACTACTGGCTGCTGACATTGCTCTTGGTTATCCTCCAGAACTAGACAGTAAGATCCTATTGTTGAAAACACTACATACATGACCTGTAGAGCAGGGAGAAATCAAGCTGACAGAAGCCACATCCCTCCTGGATATGTTTCATAGTGCTGGAAGTTGTTATGCATGCTGCCAGAAGAGAAAAGTAATCATCAATCTTTCCCAGGTGTGAACCTTGCCAGATAAAATCATGAATGCCTGGCAAGATATGCCCACAGGTGCAATAACGGGGCACATGTGCTACAAGAGTAATCAACCACATTTTAAAATTGCATTGAAGGCCCACTTCACAGGGTTTAACAACACATTCCTGGTACTGTTTTCTTGCACCAAGATCCTATGTTTGGACAGGTCTAAGGCCCTAGGGGAGAATCTACTACTATTATTTTGCTAGATGGACATAGTATTGAACCAGCTCCTAGTGACTTATGGTTATATTCATAAATTACTGCATCTCTCAACTCACCAACTTACAGAGCATAAGAAACCATGGATCCATTCTGAGGAGACATCTACATCATATCCCTTCCCCAAAGGATCAGGGAGTACCATGGAAAAGGAGGCCGAAAGAATGTAAGAGCTAGAACTGGATGAATACACTGAAATACATCTTCTGAATACAACATGGGAGTTGCCCAGATGAACCCACAGTGGTTGTGACAAAATGCAGAAGATCTGGCCAAGAGGGAGGGAGAAGTCGGCACAAAACCCCAGCACTAGCTTAGGAGTTCCTGGCATTTGATAGCTCCCAGGAAAGGGGATAGTCAGTTTCATTTAAGGGTGTAATGCTGTGTAGACTGGCCAGGCTCCAGCAGATGCAGCTACAGCCAAGAGTATTTGGGGAAAACAATTGAACTCAATAGGCCTTACAATAAATGTACATTGTGTATTATAGAACATTGTAATATATATATATATATTTTAAAAGGCATCTGACTTCCCCTTTCTCCCGAAGTGGAAGAGCACCCGAGCTGTCAAGAACAGAAGGCTGAGCGCGCGCGGCTGCGGCCGGCTCTCCATCCCCGCGGCGTGCCGAGCCGCGCGGGGTCGCGGCTGTCACCGAACAAAGAGCGCCCGGCCGCGACTGCGGACAGCAGCCCTTGGGCCAGCCCGGGCAGGGGGCGCCGCGGGGAGCGGCGCGGGGCTCGTGGGGACACCGCCTCCACCTCCCGTCCGGCCCTCGCCCCCTCGCGCTACCTGGTCCGTGGGCTTCCCTTGACCGTCGCCGTAGCCGCGGCGCTCGAGGGCGGGAGCGGCGCAGCCACAGCAGATTCGCAGGCGTCGGCTGCGCTTTGCAGCAGCCTCCTCCAGGTCGGGATGAAGACAGACCCGACGCCGGAGGCTGGATGAGGTTGGCTCCCGGCTAGAGCTGCTGCTACTCTTCCCGTGCACTCGCTTCCGCTCCGCCTCCGGCTCAACCCGGCCCGCGGCGCTCAGCATTATGGGGAATGTAGTCTGGGCCTCTGGAAAGGCTGCAAGGGCTTCAAGCCCAGAGACTGCAGGCGGGCGTCGCTGTTGCTTGGCAACCGAGAAGCGCCGAGGGCTCCTCTACCCAACTGAAAGCCTTGCCCACTGCCATAACAGCTGAGGGCACTTTGGGTTCAGAGCCTGAAACTGCCCATCTTTTACCAGAAAAACAGCCCTCTCGATCTGTTGACCTAAGGCTGAAGGGTTTCCTAGTGTGGAACCCTGCAGGTGTGTCCACTGCAACCAAAGGTCCTTAGCCAGTGAGTGTAGAGCAAGAAAAACGAACTGCCTGAAGACAAAATACTCTTCTTCCACGGGCCTGATTCTATGGTTCACCGCTTAACAGTGGTTACTAGTCTTCCAGAGGATCAGGGAGTTCCATGCCCAGCACCCAAGTCAAGTAGCTCACGACCACATGTGGTGGTGAGCTGGGAAATCCAATGCCCTCTTTCTGGACTTCTGTGCGGCATCCGCATTCACACATGGACGCACACCTGTTGACATAAGTGAGTTTTTAAAACTATTTTTTTTGGTTTTTATTTTCTTTTGAAGACAGGGTCTGCCTGTGGCTCTAGCTGGGCTGGAACTCGGTATGTAGACCAGGCTGGCCTCTGACTTGCTATGTAGTCAAAGCTGCCTTGAGTTCTTGATCCTCTTTTCTCTGTCTCCAAAGTGCTGTGATTACAAGCATGTTTCACCACGCTTGGACCAGAGTTGTTTTTTTTTTTTTTTTTTTTTTTGGTATTTTTTGAGATTTTTGAGACAGGGTCTTCCCTTTAGTCCCAGCTTGGCCTGGAGCTCTCACTTTCTGTAGACCAGGCTGGCCTTGAATCTCACAGAAGATCCTTCCTGTCCGTGCCTCCCAAGTGCTAGGATTAAGGGGTGTGCCACCATGCTCGGCTGGACCAGAGTATTTTTGTAAAAAAGTATTAAGCTGGCTGTGGGTGTGGCAAACACCTTTAATCCAGGCACTCGGAAGGCAGATCCAGGAATCACTGTTTTTTTTCGTTGTTTGTTTTTTTTCACCATTAAATTTATTTATTTATTTTTTAACAAATCTCAGCGACCCGTGTTCCCGCCCATTTTCCCACCCCACCAAAGCTCATGCATTCTTCCAAACATTGCTTTTTCCTCTCTTAGTCTTTTCTTCAATATTTTCCATGGGGGAAGTTGACTGTTTTTGCAGAAGTTCACTGTTTTCAGTCAGTTCTTTGAGCAGTTCTTTTCTTTGTTGTTGTTGTTGTTGTTGTTTCCAATCCAGGATCGGAATTCAAAGCTAGCTTGGCTATATAGGAGTTCCAGGCCACTTGGGGCTTACAATGAGACCTGTCTCCAAAAAAAAATAAACAATAAAATAAAACAAGCAAAAATAAACAGAAAATATAAATAAAAAAAAAAAAAAAAAAAAAGTATATATATATTATATATTATGGGAAATCCAAAACAATCTGTAGACAAATAATTAGAATGAGACTAGTTCATTGACATTACTACATTAAAAGAAATTAAGGACTTGGGGTTCTGTGAGGGTATAACTGTAAAAAGCGCAAATATGCATGAAAGTTCCACTATGGAAAACCTATTACCTATAAGCTGAATTTTTAAAAAAATTTTTATCACCCATATTTCTATTATTCATAGATAAAAGATATATTTACTACATTTCATTTACTCATCTGTGTGTGTGTTGTGCATGCACACAGTTTTGCCATAATGTGGATATGGAGGGTCAGAGGACAAACTTGTGGGATTGTATCTCACCTTCCACACCATGGTGGATATTTGCGGCGATCAAACTCAATAGCTATTCCTCCAGGGTACAGTTTTTTAGTATTATTTACAGTTACTCCAAACAATATCAAGGGCATAGTTATCAAATAAATACAAACCCTGTATGAAGAAAACATTAAGACACTGAATAACAACTAAATAAATCAGATGAGAATGCTGAAAGATTGTCTTTCTTTTTTTAATTTTTTTTTCTCCATGTGTATGAATGCTACTGTCTGCATGCAGGTCTGTGCACCCATTGTCGTGCAATGCTGTGTGAGGGTCAGAAGAGGTCTCAGATTCCTCTGGAACTTGGATTCTCCTGGAATGGAGTTTCAGGACAGTTCTCCACGTGCCATTGTGGGTGCTGGGACGAACCCGCGGTCCTCTGCAAGGAGCAGTTGCCTTCTTACACTGCTAGGCCATCTCTCCAGCCCGAAAGCATTGCGTGCTTTCTAAGCAGTAGAGCCAGGTGCAATTCTGAATAAAGGTCTCAAAGGATTTGGTGTGGAGGGAACAGAGAACAACTCAACAAGGCTACTTTTTAAAATTTCATAGGAGAGTAAATACAACATTTCATGAGAATTGGAGGAGTAAAAGAAAAAATAGAAGAAAAAGAAGATGAAAGATGACGTGTCTATCAGATATGCTGTTATAAATTCATAAGTCAATATGACATTGAATAAAAATATACTAATGGAACAGAATATATCAATGAAATGTAATAGCCCAGAAAGTCTTAGGTAAACCTGGAAACTGGAAGGGGGTTGTCTTTGGGGGTATTTATGGGGTCACCATGGCAATACAGAGGAATACTCCTATATTTGGGGAGGGGTGAATTTGGATTGTACATTATACACAAAAATCAATTCCAAGTAGAAAATATACATAAACTTGAAAAGCAAATTAATAAAGCTTTGTTTTGCTGTTTTTAGAGATTGTGTAGAGGCATAGATAGATGATAGATAGACAGATAGATCGATAGGATAGATTAGATTAGATAGATAGATAGATAGACTAGATAGATAGATATGGATACGATCTCCATAAACCTCAAAGGTAAAGGACCAGACTTTTTTTTTTTTTTTTCTTGGCCTTTTTGAAACAGGGTCTCCCTGTAGCCCCAGCTGTCTTGGAAACTTCCCTCTGTAGACCAGGCTGGCCTTGAACTCACAAAAGATCTGCCTGCCTCTCCTCCCAAGTCGCTAGGATTAAAGGCGTGCGCCACCACGCCCGGCAGGACAGACATTTTAAGCCCATCAAAAATCCAATAACCATAACAGAAAAATGGAAATATTGACTACATCAAGACTTGGTTTCCACAAATTTCTGCCATTAAGAAACAAACCTCAAAAAACAGATGGATCTGGAGATCAAGGCCAGCCTGACCAAGACATCAACAGCAAAAAACAAAAAGGCTCAGAATAAGAAAACTGCAGAGTATTTGTGTCCTTGGGGGGGGGAAAAAAAAAAAAAAAAAAAAAAAAAAACCCCAAAAAATTTTTTTTTTTTTTTTCTTTTTTTTATAAAGTTTTAAAAAAGTTAAACCGTTCACCCACCCAGGACCAGGGACCATTGTGGAAGAAGGGGGTGCAAAGATTATAAGAACCAGAAGCGTGCGCTTTTGATGATTTCCACAAAGAACTTTGCTCATATTTAACTGACAGTCAATTGGTGGTAAGCATGCTTAGAAGATCCCATGCAACTCAACACCCAGACAAAACTCATAGCATAGAACTGGCGGAAAACTGGCCAAAAAGCCCCAACCTCTAGCCAAGGAGACTATGTGTGAGGCGAGAATTGGTCTCCTTTAGAGAGTGACACTTAGGTTGGCACGGGGCTCCAGTGTCATGAACTCTCAGCCAAGGGGACATTTTTGGTGTACACCAAATTTGAATCGATCGCCTTAACATATACCACGCATGATATGAAATGCAAGGTGGGAGGGCTATGGGGGTTGTAGATAGGGAAGGAGGGTCTAAACTTTATGACTAAGATACATTCTATGGGNGCAGCGAAGAGAGAGAAGGAGAAAGAGAGCGAGAGAAGGGAAGGCTAGTGGGTAGCAATGAATCTGAGAGAGCGGGCGAGGGGTGAACTTGACTATGACCAAAAATTACATTGTATAAAATTCTCCAAAGAATCGGAGCGTGACCGTGGTGGCACACACCCTTAATCCTAGCACTTGGGAGGCAGAGGCAGGAAGGATCTTTGTGAGATTCAAGGCCAGCCGCGTCTACAGATTGAGTTCCAGGCATGGTGGCGCACTGGGAGGCAGAGGCAGGCAGATCTTTGTGAGTTCAAGGCCAGCCTGGTCAACAGAGTGAGTTCCAGGACAGCTGGGGCTACAGGGAGACCCTGTCTCAAAAAGACCAAAAAAAAAAAAAAAGATATATTCCAGGAGCCTGGTATGATACATGCCTTTAATCCCAGTACTCAGGAGGCAGAGGCAGACAGATCTCTGTGAGTTCATGGCCAGCCTGGTCTACATAGCAAGTTCCAGGCCAGCTGGGGCTACAGAATGAGAATAGTCTTCCTGGTAGGCAGGCACAAAGGAAAAGAGACAGTATCAGTCATGTGAACTAAAGAGGAAATAATCTGGATATAGATTGTAGATTTTTCTGTGCTCTCTAATGCAGTATAATTAGCCACATGTGAGTCTTGGGAACATACAATGTAGTTAGTCAGAATTAAGATGTGCTGAACCAAACAGCAGCATGCCAAAAACTGAAGATTTCCTATGTAAAGATCAACTTCTCTGAGAGTTTTAAAATATTGACTGTGTATCTTAAAAATGACAACATTTCACCTATATTCTTTTGAATAAATACATTACTAAAATTTACTAGCTTTTATCCTAACATGAGACAAACCTTTACTAATATTTTTATCAGAAGTTCAGCTATTACTAAAACTTGTCATTTCTTTTTAAAAAAATTTTTTTAGTTTTTTTATTATTTTCTTATGTGTATGAATGTACTGTCTGCATGTAGTTTGGTGCACCCATGTCGTGCAATGCCACAGAGGTCAGAAGAGGGTGTCGATTCCCCTGGAACTGGAGGTAGACTGTTCTTAGCCGCCATGCGGTTGCTGGAGATCTAACCGGGTCCTCTGCAAGAACAGTCGTCACTCTGAACCGCTGAGTCATCTCTCCAGCACTGAAACTTGTCATTTCTAAATTTAAGTTGAGGCAAATGGCTATAGTTCGGAGGTAATGACATCACTCCCCTCTGGGAGTGCACACTAAAGAATTAATAAGTGGAGGGGCTAGGGAGAAGACTCAGCAGTTAAGAACACTCGCTGTTTTAGTTGGGCATGGTGGCACACGCCTTTAATCCTAGCACTTGGGAGGCAGAGGCAGGTGGATCTTTGTGAGTTCAAGGCCAGCCTGGTCTACAGAGTGAGTTCCAGGACAGCTGGGACTACAGGGAGACCCTTTCTCGAAAAGACCAAAAATTTAAAAAAAGCAAGTTCTTTATAAATTCTAAAGAAAGATGGTACAAAATAATATTGCTTGAATTAGGAAGATAGCATTTCTCGTCATGAGAATAACAAGCTACATTCACACCTATAGAGATCATGAAACTGCATGAGATATTTCTAGAAATTGCCCGAGGAAACAGTATATGAAAATGCTTGTTTTATACTGCAGGTACCCTAACCAAGTTTCTCTCTAGCGTTGCTAGTAAATAGCACAGCTGCTGGAAGAGAATAAGTCCTGAGTTGTATTTTTGGCTTTCCTTGGTACCTTTTGTATCTGTAGAGTGTATTTTTTCCCTCTCTACCCCTCCACCTAGAAGAGGAGGACAAAGCCTAAGGAAATATTTAAGGAAACTATGTTACATAATCAAGGCAAGAACTTGGAACCTCTGCACTGATATTCCTTACGAAAGTACAAATTCTACTTTATCACAACAAGTAAGGTTTCTGGCATAGTTTGTAAATGTCTCCAGCTTTCCCACAGCGAACTGGTTCTATATGGGGTACTTTCTGGGTATATTTATTCCACAATCACTTCTTCATAAGAAAAACACAAAGAAAATTCACTGAATATATTTCTAGTACAGGAGTTATTTTTAAGGCCAACCACAGAAAATTTATGGATATTAGTAAGGGAACAAACTGAAAATGTGTAATTCTGAATAGAAAATAAGACCTGACCCACATAAGTACACAGAGTTATCTAAGAGCAGCCCATTCTCCAAAGAAAGGTGTCAGAAGGCCTAGATTCTGTACCCACTATTCCCCTGACTTAGTAGGGCCACTTAAATATCTTTTTAAAATGTATGTGTATGAGTGTTTTGCTTTCTTTTCTTTTCTTTTTTTTTCTTTTTTTTTTTAGTCTTGCTAGAGCAAGGTCTCAAAAAATTGGTTTCAGACTTGGAGTTGTTCCTCTCCACAGAAATCTTTAGTAAAAGGCGAAAGATTTATACAATCTGAAGAGAAACCAGAGTATGAGTGTTTTCCTTTCAAGTATGTAAGTATGCCCCTGGAGGACAGAAGAGGGTGTCGTATCCCCTGTTCTGGAGAAGAGGGTGTCATATCCCCTGTACTGGGGAAGAGGGTGCTGTATCCCCTGTACTGGAGAAGAGGGTGCTGTATCACCTGTACTGGAGAAGAGGATGCTGTATCCCCTGTACTGGAGAAGAGGGCGCTGTATCCCCTGTACTGGAGAAGAGGGTGCTGTGTCCCCTGAACTGGAGAAGAGGGCGCTGTATCCCCTGTACTGGAGAAGAGGGCGCTGTATCCCCTGAACTGGAGAAGAGGGTGCTGTATCCCCTATACTGGAGAAGAGGGCATCGTATCCCATGTACTGAGTTTCTGATGATTAGCTGCCATGTGCATGCTGGGAGCTGAAAAACAGGGTTGCTTTTTGCTTAAAAAAAAAAAAATCTCTCCATACCCCAGTATGGATAAACAAAAGATAAGTATAACATATACAAATTTTCTAGATTCTAGGATAAATCATTCAGGGAAACTATAGTGGATTATATACATAGAGTATTTTGCCTTTTGCAACTTTTTAAAGTTACCATACAAAGTAATGGGCTCCATAATGACACTTGTCAAAATGTTTGTTTTTTGTTTTATTTCTGTATGTGTATGAATGTACTGTCTGCATGCAGGTCTGCGCACCCGTGTCGTGCAATGCCGCGGAGGTCAGAAGAGGGTGTCGGATTCCCCTGGAACTGGAGTTCTCCTGGAATCGGAGTTACAGATGGTTCTCAGCCGCCATGTAAGTGCTGGGGATCGAGCCCGGGTCCTCTGCAAGAGCAGTCGGTGCTCTTAACCGCTAGGCCGTCTCTCCAGCCCCCCATTTTTTTAATTCATTCTTCCCCTACTTCCCCAGCCCATTTTCTTCTGCCCTCCATCGTAAGTCTCTTCATCCTCCAGCTAGTTCCCACTCCTGCTCTTCCATGTTTAAACTTTCACCCCTCTGTTATGACATCTTCCTCCTTTCTCTAGGGTCTCCTTTCATGACTTACACACACACACACACACACACACACACTTGTGCACACATGCATGCACATGCAGGCACATGCACTCTCACATGCACACACTCATATACTCACATGCACACACACATGCACATGCACATGCACATACACTTCCCACACACAGGGACACATGGATACACAAACATGCCACACATACACATACCTAACACACATGCAAACAAAACACAATTGCATGCACACATGTGTCCACACAAAATGTACACAAACCCACACGCACATGCACAGAAACGCATGCACATATCCACAAACATATTGTCCTACTTTAAATTATGTTTCTAGGGAGGAAATAGTTTGCAGTGAACTTATATGGGAAGATCTAGCCCACTGTGGGTGATGGAATTCCCTAGGCACTGGGTCTGTACCTCATAAGAATGGAGAAATCTAGCTGAGCACAGAAAAGCAACCTGGAGAGAAAAGGATGTAGGGAGTCAAGGCAGGGATGTCGAGAAATTAGTCAAATCACACCCTCAGCCAAAATTAGTGCTCAGCACATACAGTTCAGGACCTTCTGCCAAAAGAATGCTTCCACCCACAGTGGGGTATAACTTGCCTTATCAGTTAAGATGATCCCCCACAGACATGGCCACAGGCAATCCCAAGGTACACAACCACTCATGGAGACTCTCTTCCCAGATGTTTTTTAGGTTGTGTCAAATTGACAATTAAAATTAGCCACATATATCCATACATTATATCTGTATTAATTTAAATCCATATTCCCCAAATAAGGAAGAAATATATTTCATTTTTCTTTCTGAGTCTGACTTATCTCTCTTAACATAATGATTTTCCAATTCTATTAATTTTTCTGAAAAATATCATGATCTCATTTTTCTTAATTGCTGAATATATTCCATTGTGTGTATAGTACATTTTCTTCTAGATATTTATTTTTTGGGTGATAAGTAGGATGGTTATATTTCCTTGCTATTATAAATAGTGCAGCAATAGATATGGATGTGTCAATATCTCTCAAATATACTGACTTAGAGTCCTTTGGGTATGTACTCTAGAGTGGTATATCTGGGTAAATATAATAATTCTATTTTACAATTTTTAAAATCACTCATACCTATTTCCACAGTGGCTAAACCACTACCCATTCCCACCAGCAGTATGAAAGAGTTTTTCTTTCCTCAAATTAAAAAAGATAGCCTCTTTAACAAATAGCATTAAGAAAATTCATACATCAACATGTAGAAGAATGAAACTAGGTCCTCACTACTCCACCTTTAGAAAAATAAATTCAAAATGTATCAACAACCTCAATCTAAGACCTGAAACATTGGACCAGCTAGAGGAACATTGCAGGTAGAACACTGCAGAATGTGGCAGAGGCCAGAGCCTTCCGAAGAGGACTCTAGTAACACAGGAAATGCTCTCAGGAACTGAAAGATGGGATTAGATGGCATTCACAAAAGCACACAATCACCAGATGTCAGATAGGAGATTAAGTATTAGAATATATAAAGAACTACATTAAATATTATCTCTCCAATCAACTAACAAAAAAATGGGCCTTTGACCTGAATAGACAGTTGTTAAGAGGAGAAAATTATATGGCCCATAAATATTTGAAAGAGTGATCACCATTATTAGCTATTAGGGCCATACAACTTAACAATGTTTTGAAATTTTATCTGACACCAGTTAGAATGGCAATCACCAGGAATATATTTTTAGGTCATATATTTTCAGAAGGCAGAGAAAGAAAATAAATTGAACTAAGGTTGTATGATGATCTGATTAACATTTTTATGTCGCTGATAGAATATGCCCCTTGTCTATGCAATTATAGTTGCCTTAGGACATGTTATAATTCAGGACTTAGAGATAAAACTTTATCTATGTATCTACCTATCTATCTATCATCTATCTATCATCTATCTATCTATCGATCTATCTATCATCTATCTATCTATCATCATTAGTTTATGCAAATATGACCTGGAGTGCATTCAGGAATTAGAAGCAAAGGGTGCATCAGCACTGAAATAATTTTGGGCCCATGCACAGTAAGACCAACTGTGATCTCAAAGTGAACCTTCTAAAAACATATTTTTGTTGAGAATTTTTGTATCTATGTTCACTAATGAGAAGGGCCTATAGCTTTCTTTTCTGGTTGTATGTTTGCCTGGTTTTGGTATTAGAGTGATGCTAGCTTCATAGAAGGAATTTGGGAGAATTCTCTCTGTATCCTTCTAAACAGTTTACTCAAACTGTGATGGTTGTAAGACCTCTTTAGATGTTTTAGAGAATTCTACTGTGAAAACACCTGGGCCCAGGGTTTTTTTTTTATTTGGGAGGTTTTTTTTTTTTTTATTACATCTTTTCCTCACATATTATGGGTCGGTTTAAACTGTCAATCTCTTCTTCGTTAAGCTTTCTTGGTTCCCAGGATTTCAGATATTCATCCATTTCTCTTAGGTTTTCAAATTTAGTAGAGTATAGGTTTTTGAAGTATTCTCATATGATTGTCTGGATCTTTCCTTTGTTAGTTGTGGTGCTTCCCCTTTCATCATTAATACTATTGATTTGGAGTTGCTCTTTCTTTTGGTTAACTGGG
>VZQC01007976.1:649406-695948 GCA_009823505.1 Rhizomys pruinosus
AAATTGAAGATCCAAACTTGAGCTCATATAACTTCAGCCAACTCATATTTGACAAAGGGGCCAAAAAAGCTCAATGGAGGAAAGATAGCATCTTCAGCAAATGGTGTTGGCAAAACTGGATCACCATTTGTAGAAGAACAAAATTAAACCCCTATCTCTTGCCCTGTACAAAAATAAACTCCAAGTGGATCAAAGATCTCAATATGAAGCCTGAAACCCTGAAGGTGATAAAAGAAAAAGTTGGCAACAACCTACAAGACATAGGTGTAGGAAGAGACTTTCTAAACCAGACAGCAGCTGCACAGGGAAGTAAGGTCAACAGTTGACAAATGGGACCTCATAAAACTCAAAAGCTTCTGTACAGAGAAAGAAACAATCAAGGAGGTGAAGAGAAAACCCGCAGAATGGGATGAAATCTTTACCAGTAGCATTAATGTTAAGAATATATAAACTACTCAAAAAACAAAGAAGAAGACAAATGACCTACTCAAAAGATGGAGTAAAGAGCGGAACAGAGTCTTCACCAGTGAGGAATTAAAGATGGCTGAGAAACATCTTAAAAAGTGCTCATCATCATTAATAATTAAGGAAATGCAAACTCTCAGATATCATCTCACTCCAGTACAGCTAGCTAAGTTCAAGAAAACAAAAGACAACAGATGCTGGAGGGGTTTTGGGGAAAGGGGAACACTCATCCACTGCTGGTGGGAATGTAAACTTTTTCAACCACTATGGAAAGCAGTGTGGAAAACCCTTAAAAGACTCGGAATGAGCTTATCATCTGACCCAATCATACCACTCCTGGGTATATACCCCAAAGACTCATTCTACTGCAAAGATATATGCACATCCATGTTTATTGCAGCTCTCTTCACAATAGCAAAGAGCTGGAACCAAGCCACATGCCCCTCAACAGATGAGTGGATGACAAAAATGTGGTACATCTACACAATGGAGTATTATTCAGTAGTAAAGAAGGATGGCATTATGAACTTTGCAGGTAAATGGATGGAGCTTGAAGCCATCATGCTGAGTGAGCTGACACAGTCCCAGAAAGACAAGCGGACAATGGTTTAAAACCCTGAAGAAGGAGATTGAAAATGACATCAAAAGATGGAAAGACCTCCCATCCTATGGATTGGAAAAATTAATATAGTAAAAATGTCTATTCTACCCAAATTAATATACAGATTCAATGCAATCCCAATCAAAATCCCTCATTTGTGGATGCTAACACCAAATCCCTCCAATTAAAGGCAAGCTGAAGGACAGTATGGTTATATTTTTGGTTTATCTGAAAGCAACTATGCTGTCATAATGTGAATTCCCTCAATGGCCTCTAGAATCCACCCACCAATTATTTTCAGACTCTGTAATTACTGTATATGGGTGGAGAGTATGTATCCATATTTTAGAATAATATGAAATTAATGGAGGAAAATGTGAATTCCTAAGCATAAAAAAAGACTGAGAGAAAGATGCAGGACAGTTATGATAGAGAACATGATCTGGGATGGTTCTGGGTGGGATGAGGGGAAGGGATAGGGGAATATGCCTGAACAGAAATGAAAAATGATGTATGAAATACATAAAACATCAATTAAAAAAGATGTAAAAAAGAAAAGAAAGTAGCCTATGTTAGAAAGAACCAGGCTATAGGGAGACAGGGCTGCCATGACCTGTCTTCTCAATGACAACTATAGCTCCAATAAGAGAGCTCTTGAACCTAAAATCTACCCATGTGTTTCTGGTCCCAGAGTAAAATTAACTATTGAATCTTTACTTTATTTTATTTTATTTTTGTCTTTTGGAGTCAGGGTCTCCCTATAGCTCTGGCTATCCTGGAGCTCACTATGTAGACCAAGCTGGCCTTGAACTCACAGAGATCCACCTGCCTCTGCCTCCTAAGTGCTAGGATTAAAGTTGTGTGCCACCATATTCAGCTTTGAATCATATCCAAAAAGATATTAAATATAATATCCAAAAAGATATTAAATTGGATAAATAATATCCAAGAAGATATTAAATTCGTTTCTTGAAATGATGCTTCACTTAATCAAAAGATGGTAAAAATAATTTTACATATTGCCATTAGTTTTTTTTTTACTTACTAAACAATCAGCTCTAGTTGATTTACTCTTTTTTTAAAGTAATCAATTAATTTAAAACTTTCTAATATATGTGCTGCCAATAAGGTTCTAAAGCAAGCATTCCATTGACCTTCCCTCCTGGAATGGGTAACATGAGGATTCTGGTAGGAGCGAATGCAATGATTTAAAGTCAGTTCAATGACATGACAATGGAAAGGAAAGGTTGCTTCCGAGTCTCCTCTTCTTGAAGGAGGAGCAATATCAATATTTGAGCACAATGTGACAAAATGGCACTTCCTGGGTATACAGAGCATCTCAGTGTGAAGCGCAATCCAACAAAACTTACCAGGAATGCCACATCGCCAGCTTGCTGCTATGTGAAGCAGGCCTGCCAGCTGCACCTGGCCTGTGGTGTACAAAAGGCTCTGTGTGATTGGTGGAAGGTGAAAACCATCCATTCTTAATGTGCTTTACTTATGCATGCGAAGTTCCTCCGCTCTTCCTATCTGAGCCCTCTTTACCAAGCTAAGGGAGCTGTAATGTTATTTCCCTTTTAATGGAGGTATTAGCTGGAAAGAATGTGCAGGTAGATGGACAGACAAAATGTACTCAGGGAGAATGTTCAGGGCTGATTACCTGCCAGTGCGTTGTATACTGAGAGAAATGCCGCCTTTGCTTTCTAGATGGAGAGCAATGGGAATAATCATATGTAAATTGATATATCGAGATTTCTGAAAGCTCAGCATTCTTTCCCCTTGCCCAAAGATTTCACCTCACCTTATTAACTATTCTAACAGCCCTGCCTTTTTTTGTTTGTGTAATTCTTGTTTCCTCCCATTTAGCACATAGAAAAAAGCATTAGTAACACTCTTGATTTTAAATGAAGCCTATTAATATTCGTCTCTGCAAGGGACTCTGGGATAATTTTGATAAATGTGGCCATGAAGCTGATCTGACAGACCTGAGTGTGATGTTTGTGTGTTCGTGGGGAAACTGATTCATGCACAAAAGGGGTTCATACTCAAAAGGGGAGTCTGGCAGGTCTATATTTCTGAGCTGGTTAGCAGTCCAAAATATAAATTCTTCTTAAAAAGAACAGGAATGTAAAATTAAATAGGCAAGCAATCATTATGAAGATAAAAACAAATCCCACTCATTTGAGATTGGAAGCTTATTCACATATGCAATGGTCAGCTGTCATGGCCCTATTTGACTAGAACTAAAGGGCTGCCCAGGAGGGTAATGGGAACAAACCTGTGCATGTAGGACAGGACTGAGTTCACAGAGATGCTTCCTTTTTTCCCATGTCTCCTGTCTCCCCCTAGCAGTGGAAGTTGCCCCTGGAAGATATATGCCTTACAGTGCTGATTAAGTTTCTAAAATGAAAAGAAGAAGAAGAAGAAAAAAGGGCTGCCATTTCTAAAAAGGCTTTATAGTAAATGTCAGAAGTTCCTGAAAATAGGGTCATTCCATATACATAGGTTGCCTGAGGTAGGCCGCACGGAGGGAGTTAGATCTAAAATGGAATACAGAAATAAGCAGTGAGGTGTTGAAGGATTTCAAACAGTATAAAGACAGTTATTCTGAATGTTCGTCTTCTACCCTAAGCAAGATAAGACTTCAAATACAGCACACAAACTAAAAGAGAAACATTAACTTCTTTAATGCCTATAATTATCACTCTATATTCTGTGTAGTATTCTTTTATTAACTTTTATTATAAGTATTGAGTCCTTTAAGGGAACAAGTATTCATTTCCTCAACATAAAGTTATATAGAAGACCACAATGGATGTCTTTGAAGAGGATACATCAGGAAACAAGAGGAGGTCCTGAGGGCAATGCATGGAGGGTTGTCGCCATATTTTGAGAAGAAATGGAGACCTTGGGAAAAGACATTGCTACTGTTAAAAAAAAAATTGTAAAGCTAGGTGTGGTGGCACACACCTTTAATGCCAGCACTTGAGGGACAGAGTTAGCTAGATGTCTATGAGATCAAGGCCAGCCTGTTCTACATAACCAGCTCAGGCAGGGCTAGAAGGAGACCCTGTCTCAAACAAGGACAGCAACAACAAAAACAAAACAAAAACCCAAACAGTATAAAACCACAGAAAACTCAGGAAGACTTTTCTTGGTAAGTACATCTTGTACAAAATGGAAGAATTCAACATAAATTGGATGTTAACTCTAGTGTTTCTGAGAAGTGGAATAGGAAGGTTTACATTTATATAGCTATCATTTAATGAGCAGGTATTATGTTAAAGGACTTTTTAGAATATTTTATTAATTTCCCTTGTGCTATTTATGTCATTATGTCCACTCTGCACATAAACTAAAAATTACATAAGATTATACTTGGGGATAAATAGGATACTTCACAGGGCAAAAAGTCAAGTTCAAATTTAGGGCTCATCAAGGGTGCCGCAACCTCCAGAGGGAAGTTCAAATCTCAGACGGTCTCACAGAAGCTCTTTACTTCACCTGCTCAGACCATCTTTGAGAGACATAAGTCCAGAAATTCCTTTACATGAAACCCTCTGTCAATTGCTAAAAGGTTGTATGAGGCAACTCAGTTAACATAATAGTCCTTAAGAATTTAAAACACGCAAACAAGATGTATTTTTAAAGCTAACAAGGCTTTGATTCTGGGCTCCATTGGCTTCGGGGTGAGCCAGAGCTCCTGCTCCTAACGGTTTCCGGGAATATAACCGGATAGAGGGATCTCCATCTGGTAGTACCATCCTAACCAATGAAGCATTGAGGTGGACTGCCCTGAAGTAGAAAGTACAGCATGGGGAGGCTTAGTCTGTGCTTCTTCACCTTCGGAAGAAAGGAACAGGAAAATGTACAGCCCATACAGCCTGCAGGATAATTGTTGCTCTACAGAACTCTGTTCTAATTGGTTTGGACACCACAGCTAATTTTCACTCAGACATCTGTTAGCACACATTAGTGGGTGTTGTTAGGTAGGAAAGCACAGATTAGATGGGGAGCAGAGCTCAAAGGCCCTGGTTTTAGAGGCTGGGGCAGACAGAAGAATGGCAGCAGACAGTGGCTGCCAGCTTCTGCTGGGGCAACCCTGGAAGGGAGTGATAATGGCTGAGGAGCCTCAGCCGTTGTGCACGACAGTCAGATCTTTTCCTGCATTTATCCAGAAAGCTGCTGGAGTTCCCAAGGGAAAACGAAGGTGCTCCAGCTAGTAACAGAGCCAAGACACACATGACAGTAAGAGAAACATTAGCAGTGTCCCCTTTTCTCCTCTCCCCACATTTCATTCCTTGCTACTTGCTGGCAACGTGGATTGGTGATTCTAAGGGGCTCACTCATACACAAGTCAGACAACTGATCAAATGGCTGGTTAGGTCTGAGTTGTCCAAATCATCTCCCATTGCAAATGACTGAGAAATCATTCTGGCTTTATTTACTCTCTCTTATGCAGCTATGCTCAGACATTTAACCAATGCTGGAATGCAGCTCCTACCCTTTGGGACATGGTTTTCAGCTGAGCACGTCAGAAAATCATCTGATGCCCTCAAGGAAATTCACCAGGAGCTGGTCTGTACTGATGACTACACTCCCAACGAATACATTGAGAAGATTATGATCCTTTCTCTGAAGCGGTACAATGTTATGCATTGCAAATGAGTTGGGGAAGGAAAAGGCTGTGTGTAAGCCCAAAACAGAAAAATCCTGCATCTAGGAAAATGTTTCTATAGGCGAAACAGACTTAAATTTCTCTCATGGCTCCTAGCATCCTTTACAAACCCTGCTTCTAGTTATATCACTTCTCTTTGAAAATACTTAGATGCCCTAATTTTCAAAGCCTGTCATTCTGATCTCAACTGACTGTTCTGGCTGATCTGTAACTTCTCCTTGTCCTTTCAATTTCTATGAAACTGACTGCATGCTATGTCCTGAGCACCCCAAGCACTTTGGTACTCCTGTGACTCTTCCTTTTGTTCTTTCTGGCTTTCCACAGAGATCTGCTTTATCTAATTATTCTACAAAGCTTCCTCCATATCTTCCCTTAACTGGAGCCCTTCATATTCCAGAGAAACTGTGAGAGAGTGTGTGTGTGTGTGTGTGTGTGTGTGTGTGTGTTGTGCTGTTCAGATTTCAATAATTGTTATGTTGTCCACATTTCCATAGTCATTACTAAATGCTTTCACCTTTTTTTTGAATTTTTTTTCTCATGTCTTCCTTTCTGTCCTCTTTGTCATCCATGGAGACTGAATTGTTACAGGGCTGAATTTTTAGTCATCTTTGTTTTTCCCAAATCAGACTCAGTGTATGACATATGAAAATCTCTTAATAAATGTCTGTGGAAGGTATGAATTTAAGAATATATTTTTCTGGAGCTGATGTCTTGGTCTCTAGTCAGTTCTGGCTGTTTTCTTTCATGGGCTGCCAGCTTGTCCAGGCTTAACCTTTTGATCCTATTAATGAAGCACATGCAATTAGATATTTAGGTATTTAAACAGTATAATATATAGCCTTTCGATCTTACTAATGAAGCACACACAATTAGATATATGGGTATTTAAACAGTACTAATTGTTATGGTAGGTTACTTTGGTATAGACACAGATGTTTGGATGGTATGTCAATTCATGATCTACATTTTCTTCTGTCAAGTATGGCAGGGTCTTCGTGTGGTTTATAACATCTCCTAACCATTAGAGGATGTAAGCTTGTGACATCAGCCGTGTGTTATTTCTCCAAGGAGAGAGCCAATAGCCAATTAGATTTGGGATATACAGACATATGGCTGCCACTGCTGCACAGTATTTCCAGGCAGATGAGGTGTAGCTGGTGCTGACGGAGGAGTGTTGCTTGACTCAAGGAGACCTATATTTGCTTTATTGGTTTAGTGGTCTTTGGTAACACTCTCTGGCATCCCAGAGGCCATCTGTATACTTGCAAGTGCAGTCTCCATACATCTTTTCCATGTTTGTATCAGGTCTTCAACAGCAGGGCCTTATCACCTCTCTTCCTGCAGATATCCCAGTTAGGAGGCAAGGAGCCTTTACTATTTGTGGGGGCTTGGATCCCCTGGCCAACATCTCCTTGGTAGAATAATCCATTGTTGATGTCCCAGCTCCAGAGAAAGTAGAGTGTTTTGCTTCTCATCCACCTGTGCCCCTTTTCTAAGCCTAGGGAACAATCTGCGGAAGAGAGGGCGTGATAGAATGTAAGGGCTTCGATTGGGGTTAATGGTGAAACTACAGTAATATAGACTGGACACTCATTTGATCAACTTGATTGAACATACAAGCCCCCCCCCTGCTGGATGGTGGGACCCATGAGCTGTGTGGGTTTGGGCACAACTGCTTGCAAATTGGTTTTACATGAAGGATGCTTGTACTCACAAATTATCACCTATTGTTAAAAAAATGAAAACAAAACAAAACAAAAAAGCAGAGAAAGAGCAGAAAACTTATGGCAGAATGCATGATCTGGGATGGGTAGGGGGGGGGGGAAGGGAAGGGGATATATGCCTGAACTGAATTGGAAAATGATGTATGAAATACACAAAGCATCAATAAAAAAAAAGAATATATTTTTGCTCTAGGATTCAAGTATCTTGCTAGCCAATGATGGAGCAGCTCATGGCTGGAGAGCAGAATCAACGGCAGCACTTCCTGATGAGCAGGCTCCTACCAATCCTCTGCCACATCTGACAAATGCCTCTTGAGATCTTTGTCATTTCTGTGCTCATTCTTTATACAATATGTGACAAAGAGTCAACAAACACATTGTAATGGAATGTGCCAATCTTTTAAGAAAGGGATAGTTTGTGTAATGCAGTCATGAGAGGTAAGTTATGGTGATTCATATCTGAGATCTTGAAAACTGATGAATGAAAGTAAGGTCAAGGTGGGTAATACTTAAAGCATCACCAGCAGCATATCACTAATCAATGTGCCATAAATTTAGATTATGAGTTAGGACCATGAGAGGAAATATAAAACAAACAAAGCCTTGTACCTTAAATGGTGAGTAAACAGACTGAATGTTTTTATGAGCTGTTCTTTGCATCTTCAGTATTTTAATGAAATGGGATCAAATAATAAAATCAAATCACTTATCTAGCACCTAGCATGTTAAAAATGTATTTTTGTCTTTCTTATTACTTTCAAAAAGCATTGTCTGTCATCATTCCTGTTTGAAGTTAGTAACTGGGGTTTAGTGAGAATTCAGTCATTCAGGCCATAGAGCCAGCATAGAATGACCTGCATTCTGGTTTGAAGGCCACACCCTTCTTCTTATGCAGTATGTTTGTTTGTGTGCTTCAGCCTTTATAAGCTGAAGCAGCATATGATGTAGAGAAGATATGGAACTTATCATTAAGTGGGCCAATGCATTTCCAGGGAAGAATCTGTGATCAGTTTTGAAGGACTGAAACAAGGGAGGACTCTACTCTGCTATTTTAATACAAGGGCTAATGAAGTAGAAATTCAGCTGAGCAAAAGCCCTGTCCTGTTCACTCCTGACAATGGTTAGCAGACGGTAGGTGCAGTGTCTGTTCTAGAGGACTGAAATGTCCTAGTGGAGATTGAAGCTGGGGTGTCCATCTGTCCTATCTCTAATGGGATTGACCAGGCTTCCACATCTCTGCTTTCTGCCAAAGAGAATCAAAAGGCATTAGTGTTAGTAATCTGGGAGCAGTTTTGGCTACAAGAATGGCTGTTAGTAGAATTTATGGACAGGAAACTTGATTCATGGCCAGCCTATGGCAAAATTAGGGAGCAGGCAGTCCATCTTTAACAACTCCTATACTCTTAAGTATTCCTTTCTTCTCAGTGACCCTTATTTGGGAAGGAAAATATCAGAAACCGTCTAGTAATTTATAGGAGTTGTTGGCTAGGACCTGCCTCCTGTGTTTGACAACTTCCCCCAACAAAATGTATTGTCTTTTTTAAACTGTCTTAAGCCCTGAGGCATTTAGGCTGTTGTAGTAGAGGTCAGAGTAGGCTGACTACTTACATAATAGGGCAGCCATCATTGATGATCACTCAGAGTTGCTATTTTGATTTTCCTTTTGTCAAGTAAATTGAACATGCCCCAACTCATATATTCCATGTTTTTCTGAAGTAAAATAGTTTGGGTACACAAAGTCCACTTGTAAAATCCGTCAACATCAGTCTTCCAAAAATAAACAATTTCTAGTGTTTAAACCTTATATTTCTGTTGCACATACATTTTCATTGATTGCTGAATGAGACATGGCAATGGTGAGTTTGCCACTATTAGTTGTTTTACTTGAAAAATAGTCTTGCTCACTGAACTATTTAGCATGGCAAAGAAGAAAAGACCTGCCTCTTGAAGGAACCTGGAAGGCTCCAAGAAGCCCAGTTATTGTTATTATTATTATTATTATTATTATTGTTTACTGAATGTCTCTTATCTAGCATCTGTCTTCAGATTCTCCTATGCTGAGGCCCTCGATGTGCCCCCTGTGAGTTTTCTCAGTGTCATCTTTATTTCTGGCTCTCCATTGAGTTCAGCCATTGAGAAGCATTGTTGAAGGATCTGAAGCAGTTGGAGTCTGAGCTCCAGGCTTCCCTTTCCTTGGGTCTCACTCCCTGTCATCTCCATGGACTGGCTTGTAGCCTTCTCTGAGGTCCAGCTGTTGCAAGAACTGCCTAGCTCCCTTCTGCTCTATCTGCCAGTAATTGCCTCTCCCTGTATCCACTTCAAACACAGAGGTATTAACAGCTTCTTCATATTATTTGCCCCAGGACACTCCATTGTCCCCTGTGATTTCCTTACCTACTGTTTCCTGTCCAAATGTTTATTTTTCTATTAAATTCCCTTGAAATTATCCAATTTACGCTTGCCATCTGTTTCCTGCAGGAACTCTGACTGATAAAAGCTGTAAGCTCAGATTTACCTTTATTCTGAAGCCTAAATATGATTCTTGAAGAAGTCAGAAAAAAATGTAACACTGAGTCAGAGGGTCTAAAATGAATGGTTTAGTCTAGAAAATCACGAGGGAACTGCCTGAACTCCCCATGCCAGAGAGGGGCTGTTAGGACGAGGCCCACATTCCCCCACTAAACATACTTTCCAGCCAAGGTTTTAATGGCAAAATTAAAGGTTTGGAGTCAGTTTTCCTCTCCCCAGGCCAAGGGCATATTTCCCAGCTACCTCTAAATGACTTCTTTTTCGAAAGTTCCAAAATATGAGTTGATGTGAAATGCTGTCTCCTTTCCAATAATCGTAAAATTCATTTGTATCAGCAGTGTAATCAATGACATCTTATGAAAGATAAATTTTGTTTCATAGTACCATAGAACAGGGCTTGCTAATATCCAGCATTCTGACAGAACTCCCAGGAACCACTCCAGAAACCAGTTAAGTGTTAAAACATTTAAAACTAGCAAAAAGTAATTGAAGTGGTATTATCATGAAGGATTCTTCCTTGTCTGCCTCCAGCAGACCCTTAGGGGCAGTAGCAGGAAGGGACATATTCAGGAGCACCGGTTGCCTCTCTAGAGCTACTGGACTCTACAGTTAACCAAGAAAACTTTAAAAATAAACAAGGAAAGAAACTGAAGTGCTAGACTACCCGGCACAGCCCAGGGTTGTGAATCACCAAGGCCAGTGTGGAACAGCAAGGTGAATGGCACTGACCGCCCTTGTCAGGTTCTAGCCCCCCCATACATTTGGCACGCAAACCAGGGGTTTAAAATAGCTCTCCTGCAGGTTCCATGTGACTTGTCACTGGACCCAGACAGCACAAAAGGGTTGATTAGTGAGGTAAAAAAAGAGGATCTTCTCCCGAGATGACTTCTAAAAGCTGCTTCTTGCAGCACAAATCTCCCTCTGAAAATGCAGAATTGCTGGGAAAAGCAGTAGCATCCTCCCTTCAAACACTGCGCTTGGCTTAGAAATCCTTTCTACATGTTTTAAATTTTATTTTGGGTAGTTCACCTCCAAACTCTAATATTGTTTATTTAAGGATGAATGAAGGGGGTAAGAATTCAAGGGCAATCTTGTCTTCAACTCCATTACCAGAGTCTTGTTCCTATCCACTGACTTCAGACATAGACTCTTGTTCCCTCTTTGTAGAATGTGGAAACCTAGGAGAAATGGCTTCTTGCACAGCTCTGGCCATCCTCACAGTCATGGGGATTTCACGTCTAGTCTGGGTGGCCATGCAGAAGGTGACACAGATCTGCTCTTGTTTAGAGAGCCAGCTGGATGGTACTGGCAGCACCTGACTGGAAAAAATGATGCAACAGCCACTGGGGAGAGGGGGATGCAGTTTTACCTTCCTGTGGAGATGAACTGTCACTGGGGGAACACAGGCAAAAGAGTTTTCAAATAATCACTGACTTCTTTGTACCTAGTGTGATTCGATTCTTTAAATACTGAATACACAAAGACAAGCATTAAGATGTGACCTGACAGAGAAGGCAATAGAATTTGAAGACAGATGATCAGCAGGGGCAGGAGCCCTGAGATGAGGACTGTACCTCAGTGCAGGTCACAGATGAGTTCCGGTGCTGCACAGAGCAGGGCAGCAGTGAATGTGTCTCCTAGATCTCCATTGACAGTGTGTGATCATAGGCACACAATTAAAACTGGAGAAAGTAGAGAAACAAGGGCAAGGACAGAAGAGGGAAAAGATAAGAGAAAGAGAAGCCAGAGAAGCAGGAAAATGGGCAGGATGGCAAACTCCGTGAGAAGTATAGAGGAAATCATCAGGAGAAGCACTCCTTGTATTTTTGTTTTTTTCTTTCAGTCTATTTAACTTTTATTTTTAATATATTTGCATTGGATTTTTTTGTGTAGTTCATGCAGTACATCTTAATCATATTTAGACCCTTGTCACAATCCCCCACAGGATTTCATTCATTCTGTCATATATCTTATGGCCTATCGAGTTAAGTTTGTGTACTCAGAAGTCCCTTAGTATGAGTTCATGCACTGGAGCATGGTCAGCCTATCTAGCATCATTCTCTTAAAGAAGACCAAGTCTCCTTCACCTCACCCAGCAGTGATCAGCTGTCAATAGTTCCTTGGCTAAGGTTGGGGCCTTCTGCCCATTTCCCCAGGTCTGTTCTGGGTTTTACCTGATTGAATCAGTATGTGTATCATACACACAGTCACCCACTGCGACAAGCTCCTATGAGCAAGTTCCCAGAGGCCCAAGAGCCTCTGTTTCCATGTGTTCACGCACAGACCCTGGCTCCTACAATCTCTTCACTCCCTCTTCCACAATGACCTCTGAGCCCTGGGTGGGTGAGGTTAAAACGGGAGTCCTATCCAGGGACATGTGCTCTGCAGTCTCTTATTCTCAACACTTTGGTCATCTGTGTTAATGACTATCTGTTGCATGATGAAGCTTGCTGTTGACAGTTAAGCGATACATAAGTATTCTCTATACCCCAGATTCCACTGTGTTCTGTGAGCCTTAGGTATAGAGATTCTCATCCTACTGTAGAGATACCTGTACATCCATGTTTGTTGCTGCTCTTTCACAATAGCCTAGAAATGGAAACAACCTGAATGTCCCTCAACAGGTGGATGGATGGATAAATGTGGTACATTTATACAATGAAATTCTGTTCAGTAATAAAGACCTGTCATGAAATGTGCAGGTAAATGGATGGAACTAGAAACTGTTGTACTCAGTGAAGGAACACAGACTCAGAAAAGCAGGTGATGCATGTTCTTTATCATTTGGGGATCTTAGCACCAAAACCTTATATGTGACCATATGTCCTGAGGTAACCACAGGAGCCAGGAAAATGGAAGGGAACCATGGAGGTAATGGAAAGAAAGATCCCAAGAGAGGGATGTAGTAGGAGACAGGTGTCGTCAAGGGGAAAGTGGGAGTATTCACCTGGGAAGGGAGGAAGGACCACGGGGGTAAAGGGGAAGAAGGAGCTTGTGGGTAGTATGGGGGTGACTTAACTGGGGAGGAAGAAAAGAAAGCTAGGCAGGGAAAGAGAAAAGAGAGATAAATAACGCTTAGGTAATGTGAAATACCAGAGAGAAATATATTCAATCAAAAGCCTACTGAAAAATACACAGACAATATCAGTGAATGAGTTTATATGTATAGCTGAAGGCTCTATAATAAGAAGCACAGCACCAGACTGGAGCAACCTTCCTTTAAGTTGTTGGTCACCTTAGTCCAAGTGACTCCCCAGATAATGGGTCATCAGGCCATTGACATCCCAGAACTTGAAGTTAAGACCTTACTACTAAAGACATGACATACTTTGGACACAGGACTTGGAACAATGGAGCTGGAACAGACCTGGAAGCCTCCTCTCTGCAGACTACCTCTCATAGTTTTGGAGGACACTTCGCAAGCAGCTAACAGAAAAAAAAGTCAATCAATAGCCCAACCTCAGGTTTCAAACCTAATAACCACAACAATTACACAGCACAGCTGGCTTTAGTGATGCAATAGTGGCACTTTTAGCTTGAGCATAATCAACAGTTATCTAATTGGACTTAAAGCTCACACAATGGGAAGGAACTCATGTGTGGTACTGTAAACATAGCCACACACATAGCTGGGGAGGTCGTAGAGCCTAGATAAAGCTCTATGCCTGGCCAATCCCTAGACAAATGTAATTTTTTACTGTATGCTAAATATGAATCCTGGTATTTACAGACAGGTGTACCTATCACAGCTCATCAAGAAGCTTCTTTTTGCAACAGATAGAGACTATTTCAGAATTCCACAACTAGTTAAATATAGAGAATAAGTGTCCATGAGATGCCCAGCCTACAATGGAACTATCTATTTTACTCAAATTTTAGAATTATAGTGTTAACAGATGCATATTTTTAAATTGTATAGAACTGCCATATTCTGTATAAATGCACTATGAAGATTTCTTCCTCTCAAGATCTTGTGTAAAAATCTCCTAGCTGGTTTGATGTTGCTAGGTCTCTGTCAGGTAGACACTGTCCCATTGAGGCCAATAAGTTAAAAGTTGAAGGATGATGGAGCAAAAAATCAAGACATTCTCTCTCATGTTTAGCCTCCACTAAGAAGAGTTTCCAGTACTTGGGCTCAATTACCCAGGAAACTTCCTTGGGAAGGGCCTGCCTTCATGCATTCCTGTAGTGAACAAGTCAGTGTGATGTTGTTCAAGGTGCTCATGTGCTCCCAAACCTATTTCACATCTCATTGCTTAGCCGGATGAAATTTGATTGTGCATGCTCTCTGGTCACTCTAGCCTGCTATATAGAATCAATCCTTTCTGAAGCAAAACTCAGTTTTATTGACAGAAAATAGAGTAGAATGCAGAGTAAAAAGACTGGAGATGAAATCAGGGTAAAGTATCTCTATTTACAAGCCAACCCAGCTCTGAGTTAGTGGAGAGGAAAGGAAGACACCCTCTCCCAAGTGCATGGCGCTGGCAATCTCCTGCTCCTTGACACCAAAAGTGGAAATTCTCAATTCACTCCTGAAATACCGATCTTTACCTTGTACTTGAGAACTACGCATTCCAGTCCCAGATCTGCAACCTTTACAGTGAAGGTCAGCTTTGATTGACTCATGATTCTATTCAGTGGTCTTAGGATTCAGAGGAAGAGGACAATCTTAGCACAATAAAATGATCCATGTTGTGGAATACAGACAAAAGACTAAGAGGCTTAAGGAAAAATGGGTGATTTGTGGATCTGCCTACTATCTCCCCAGGGATATAACATTATATTTAACCTCAGTAACAAATCAGGCGAATACAGATGTTCTATTGAACAGGTGAAGAGGGAATCCTAGGCTGAAGGAAACCTTGTGCAAAGGTTCAAAGACAGCAACATCATGATTTTTCGGGGATTATAGTAGCCCCAAGTGCAAATAGTAGATGGAAAAGGTAAACAAATGCAGTGAGAAACACAGGTAGAGCACAAGGATGTACGGATTCATGGACAAGTAAACCAGAAACTTCCTTTTCTCTTAGCTCTACCATTTCAAGGTTTAATTTTGAATGTTATATTATTACTTTTTTAATGCTGATGTAATAAATCAACTCCGGCTCAGTAGCTTAAGGTAGCATAAATTACATTATCTTGTGGCATCAGAGAACTGAAGTTCAAAATGGGTCTCAGTGAGCTGAAATCAAGACATTGGCCTGGCCATGGACCTGACACTTCCCTCCTGCACCCGGGTCCCTGGCCACTTTCCACCTGCCAAGACAGCATCAAATCTCTTTCCTACTCTGACACTGTTTTTGTCCCCTACACCTCTGCTTTGGGATAGTTTTTAATGACTTTTATGGTTCTCCTGGACCCTTGTGGAGAATCCAGGATAATCTCCCCTCAGTGTCATTGATTTAATCACAAAGGCAAAGCACTATTTCCCAGGAAAGATTACACACTCCCCTAGCCCTGGGAGTCTGACACGGCTATTTTTGGCATGGGGAGATTGTTCTGGCTGCCACAGACAAACAGGTCAGAGGGTAGAATATGAAAGCAGAGGGGAGGAGACAGGTGGACTCCAACCCTAGGCCCCGAAGGACCATTCTTAGGCCTTCCTCAGTGACAGGTCCTTCAAAGCAATCAGGGATGAAAGCTTCACTTAGGACTTTACAAAAGTCCATTCACATGCTCCAACATTCTGTATTACTTCTAGTCAACACTGAATAAAGATTTAACAAGAATGCTAAATGTTTCAAGAATTTACTGACAACAACAAAGTAAAATTACATATATGTGTGAAGATTCCACTTTGTACACTAACTTAATTAAGAGTAATTTTGTAAAGAGTAATTTTCTGGAAAAGATCATTTAAAAAAATTAGATAATTCTGCCAAAGACTGAAAAATTAGCAACATATATTCTGACACTTATCCTCACATATACCACCATGTGGTAATATTCTTCTCCGTATCTCATGACAGTGGCATCTTCTGCTAGGGAACTCCTTTCTTAGGCAAGATGCTTCAGAAGTTATTATCATTATTACTATTCTCCATTTTATTTTCCATGCTTCTAGTGTATTAGTGCATAGAAATACATTCTGAAGTCAGAATATTGATTTTATAAGAATGTAGTACAGCAATTCCTTACCAGAGGGCAAGTGAGCACTACATTCACACTTGTTTGCTCTGCTGCTAGGGTACAAAATAAACACTGTTGCATTAAAAACTCAGGCACTAAAAAGTATTCATATTTGGTGCTGGAGAGATGGCAGTGGTTAAGAGCACTGGCTGCTCTTGCAGAGGATCTAGGTTCAATTCTCAGCACCCACATGGTGGCTAACAACCATCTGGAACTCCAGTTCTAGGGGAATCTGATGCCCTTTTCAGACCTCTGCAGGCACTGCACAACATGGGCGCACTGAAAGGCATACAGGCAGAACACTCATATACATAAAATAAAAATAATAAATAGAATATAAAAAGTATTGAGCTTGAAGCTCAATATGCTAGGAGATACGGTGGATGAAAGGAAAAGATACAGAAAATACCATGAATTAAATTTCAAACTGGTGGGAGTTACCTTCCATCCATTGAACATGTGTGACTAGTCAAGCAAGATAGTACATGGGAGATCCATGGATCATATGTGGGAAGCTGAGTTGAGTGGGAGCTGACTGAAACAAGTGCAGTGATTGTGAGAGGTGTAAATTGAGTGTTCGTTTAACCTTCTTAGATAGCAAGTGGTTATAGATGAAATGATCATTCGAGACCTCTCGAAAATGCTGTTTGCAAGGTTCCTATAGCAGTATGACTTGAGGGGCAGGCTCCCTCCTCAGCTTCTGGGAAACAATGTGCTTCTGTACATCCTCATAAATGTAACTGAGTATACTGGGCAGCAAGAGAAGGTAAGCATGTGATAGGGAAAGGGATTTTGGAGCTCATTGCAGACCTTGATCTGGTTGTCCAGGAACTCTATTCCAGGAGGCAATATCCGTGATTCTTCAAAGGTGTATGGTTGAAATAGAGAATGACTGGAGAATTGCGACAGTGAACACCATATGCTTCCTTCATGAATCACATAGCAAATCTGCTCAGTCTATATGTCAAGACAGGGTTTTTTTTTTTTTTTTTTTTTGAGCTTGGGTTGCAATTCCTTGAATAGTCTAAAAAAGATCCTGCCTGTCTTACATCACCAGTTTTGGAAGAGTTTGCAGTTGCAGGAAAGCTAACGTTGTACGTGAGCCAAGGCTGCAAAAAGGCCCCGCGTGACTTCCTTTATTCATGTTTCTTTTGATTCAACAGGACAAAGGAAGCATCATCTTCATGAAATGCCAAGGCTTGCTTTAATGGAGTAGTTTCTTATTCCTTGATTATAAAGAAAGACTGTTCACATTCCTCACTCTGATATGGATTTATTTATTTTTACTTATTTCTTTATTTTAATTTCTGCTCTATCCCACTGCAACAAAAGATAGCAGAAAGGAGAAGATGGAATTGTATTATTATAACAATATAGGTGACATCATAAATTAGGAGATAGAATCGCATTATAATAATAATATAATATCTGTATATTAACACAAAGGTGATATAACTGCTAGAACTGTAGTAACCAATCCTTGTCTTTCTCATATTAGGGTTGGGTCAAACTGGATCAGTCACAGTCCTGTTCATTCTCTCCCATGATCAAATGTCCATGTTAAAGCAAGGTGGAGTAACATGAAATCTGGCTCAAAATCAACCAGCTTATTCAGGATATTCATATCTAAAACTATGACTCAAACAGATAATCTGGACTAAATAACCCAGATGTCTCATAATTATACTTATTCAAAAGCAGAAAGCAAAGTATATCTTTCAGTGACAGAGTCAGAAACAGAAATCCTGGGAATTCTAACTAACCCTGTAGATAGAAATCATTATTATTATTATTATTATTATTAATTACTATTATTATTTTGGTCTTTTCCAGACAGGGTCTCCCTGTACCCCCAGCTGTCCTGGAACTCACTCTGTAGACCAGGCTGGCCTTGAACTCACAAAGATCCACCTGCTTCTGCCTCCCACGCCTGGCTCTAGAAATTATTTTAAAGTCTGTCATTTCTACTTTCCATTGGTCCTCTGCTGTGTCAGTGCTCCCTTTAACCCAGAGAGATAAGAGCAGAGGACAGTAGACCTTCCATTTCTGTCATGAGAACAAAGGAATCCAAGAAACCAAGACTCATCAGGAGGTCAATCCTGACGCATCTCCCAGAAGCTTTTAGTCATTGATTTGTGGAGTGATAAGCAAATCCTTAGTGAATACTCACTACAGTCTAACCTTATACCAGCCCTAACATTCCTGAATTGAATAACAGAGAAACTATAGAATTTAAAGGAAACTGAACCATGAAAAATAAGGGGTGCAACATGTATGAAGTTAACAGATTATTCACACCTACTTTGTCTATTCACACCTACTTTGTCTATAACATGTGTTAAGGTCATGGACTATTTTACTTGTGAAAGCACAGACCTACTGGTTCACTTTAAGTGCTATTTCATTTATTGGCTCTTTAAACAATAAAATAAGCTTGAAATGGAAAAGATTCTCAGTATTTCATCCAGGTAATAGCTAAGTTGATGAATGGGCATGTGACTGAAACAGAGAATGGGTTCCAGGAGACTGAAGTGGCTGAAGGAAGAGAAAGGAACGGTAAAGACTGAAGGAACAAAATGACCCTGTGTCCTTCTGAGATCACAAATGCATGTGGTCTAGAATGTCCTGGTGGGTTTTCCCACTACAGATGGACACTCTAATGGAGAATAAGGCATGGACAAGAACAGAGAGAACTGGGATACTCATGACATCATTTGAACTTCAAGATCCAACCAGGAATAGAATTAAACCTTCACTCTGCTTTTCAGTTACATGACCCATACTTTCCCTTTCTACTTATAATATTACAATTTGAGATTTAGCACTTACTACTTTAAGAAATAAATATGATGGGCTGTTGTTAGAATTTCCTTTTCCTTTAAGTTTATCACCAAACGGACGGCATATATACATGTATGTGCATGTGCTTATTTATTAAGGGAAAACATGTTTTAAAACATTGGGATTGAGGACTACTAAATCTCTTCTGGCTTTAACCAACTTTGAAGTTAATATTCAAATAAAATTTTGTATCAGAAATCTAGTAAAGAAAATGACCATCCTCTGTGATTACTTTTAGTTAATTCAAGTCTGTTAATCACGTTTGAGCACCACAAATTTTTACCTCTCTGAAGTATTCTGCGTAAGAGCTAAAAAGAAAACACTTAGTTGGGAGTTCAAGTTAGTGTTTTAGATATTTCTAATTGGAACACTAATGGGGTACAGAAAAGTCCTGTCAGCAGGGCCCTGAATGTCAGGTGGAAACCTGCTCAAGGTGGGTAAAGATCAGGGCTTACACGTTTCTGTACACATGCAAATCTTCATCTTGGACACTAGGAAAACAGTTAAACATAAGTTAATATTGTTCATAAACCTCCAAAATACTTTTTTTGTTTCTGTTTTGCCATCATTTCCAACAAACAATGGCTCTGTAGGAGTGCCATGCTACAGCAGAGTAGCTATCCGTGCCAGATTAAGGGCTAGGATATGTCCTATCTAGTTAAGAACAGACTCAAGCTTAAACATAAAATCACCTGCAAAGCCACAAATTTTCATGTCCGAAGCAGAGAGTAACTAACTGGTCTAGAAAATGACTAGCTGAAGTTCAAATGATTTAGGTTTCAACCCCACATCTAATTTTTCTTCTTGGTGAATTAGAGAGATAAATTACACTTTATTAGAGTCTCTTTTGCTGCAGAGATAAACCATCAAAGCTTTTGCCTTACCCAACTCTCCAGCCATTCATAATTTTGAATGAATTAAAGCACGAAAAATACAATTAGGAAAAAATGTGTTCTTTTACCTTGGCTTCATTTGTAACCCTCTTGCTATTTTGCTTATCAAATTGCAAGCGCTGTGAATAAAGATGTCTAGCTCTTGAGAATTCTAAAGATGACATAATTATCACCTTTGTTCTAGTTCCTCGGCCAGCTCTTTGTCCTCCAGTGTTTCCCACATCAAACAGCACAACACCTGGGAAACAGTGCAGCAGAGTCCCACCAGAGAGGTCACAGCTAGGACTCTGACCAGGCAGAGCTGATATCTTTGAGCATAGCAGTTTTCATTGAAATGCTGCTTGGACAACCTCAAGGTCTTGTGCACGCAATTAGTTGAACAGATGTAAATGAGGTCTTTTAACGAGGTGTCTGGATTTCCATCAGCTGACTTGGCTGAATCTCAGGTTTAGATGATGAAAAATCACCCAAGCCTTCTCTAATGAAAGAACCCCTGGCTCTGGCATGTGGGTGCTCGTGTGACTCACCGGAACGGTACTGAGGAGCACCCACTGATCCGGCCAAGCGTGTGCCCTCCTGTTGGAGCGCTGGCTGGCTTGCCACGACCACCTGAAGTTCTCTCATCAGAGCACAGTTCCTGGCAGAGCACAGGCGCTGCGTGATTAATGTTACCCAGCAATGGTTCCAAACAGAAATTGCTTCCTCTGTCTGCTTGCTGTGGGGGACTCTGGGAAACTTTGGCAAAGACCTTGTTGGGGTTTTCCTTATCATCTCTCCTCTCATCCCCTCTGCCTTCCTTCCTTGTACTTTATCTCACTCCTTGGCTCTGCCTTTTGCCTCCCATCCTCTCTTTTGCCTATATTTTTACAGCAATACAATTGTTCTCTAATGGAACTGTAAAAGTAGCTAAGTACAAGTGGGCTGTGAAATTTTCTCCTTGTTTTCTTTAAAATCCAAGTACAGAGTTTGAAAAATATACAAATAAATCAACTCTATGAAGAAGCAAAGCAAATAGTAAAATTTTAATAATTAATTGCTACTAGTTTTAAAAACCTAAGAGATGGGTTCTCTAAAAAGTGAATGTTTCTTAAAATTGAAAACAACAAAATGGCCACAGTACAGCCTTTACACAAAATTTTAAGCCTATAAGATACAAGACAGTTGCGGGAGGGCGGGGGTGCATGCCCTTAACCCCAGCACTCTGGAGACAGAGGCAGGTGGGTCTCTGTGAGCTCAAGGCCAGCCTGATCTACATAGAAAGTTCCAGGCCAGCTGGGCTACAGGTAGACCCTGTCTCCAAAAGACAGAAAAAAAAAAAAAAAAGATACAAGACAATTGTCTTTGAGAGATACCCACGTGATGAATTTATGTTTCAGGAGACTAACATAAATCAGAAGATATGTGAACTACTCAACCTCAAGTTGTCAGGGAAAAGTACGCATATAGAATGGAGTTGGGGACCAGGAGAAGCCTGGAACTGTATCATATTTCATTTAGTAGCAGTTATTATTTTTTTTACTTCTGTATGTGTATCAATGTACTATCTGCATGCAGATTTGTGCACCCGTGTCGTGCAATGTCGCGGAGGTCAGAAGAGGGTGTCGGATTCCCTTGGAACTGGAGTTCTCCTGGAATTGGAATTTCAGACGGTTCGGCCGTCATGTGGGTGCTGGGGATGGAACCCGGGTCCTCTGTAAGAGCGGTCGGCGCTCTTAACGGCTAGGCCATCTCTCCAGCCCCCTTAGTAGCAGTTATTATATTCTCAAAATAATTGTTTATCAAGGAAGGGTATCACTATGTAACCCATGCTGGCCTTGTAACTACAATCTTCCTGCCTCAGAAGCCTCCTATATGCTGAGAAGTGTCACAAACCACCATGCCTTGCTTGGCAATAACTTTTTGAATATTAATATGTATAATTTGCAAATAAGCCAACAGAAGCTCTTCTGTATTAAGGTTAGAGTTTTTAATTAGTAAAGTGAGAATTTAAATCTAGGCTTTTCTGCTCCAAAAGCCATGTTCTTTCAAGCACCCACAGGCGAAAGCCTAGTCTTGTTTTGTGATATAGCGGAATCTGGTATGGTTAGAGGCAGGCTGGGGCAGGGAGCGACACTTCCATGGTTAACCATCCTCATATTTTTCAGGTATTTGCTAAATGGGACTCTTGGAAGGAAGGATTCCTCTACCACAGCGGCGAGATTTACAAATAACTTCAGCAGAACTCCAGCACTTCTCATCTTGCCTTCCCTTTCTCCACAGCACTGGTGTAGACAGATGTGTATTACGCTGTTTAGCCTATTTATTGATTAACTCTTTATATGGAAACTAATTTCCATGAAGGGACAAGTTTTGTTTTCTCTTTGGGGGGGGGGTCTTTCCATGTTGATTTGTATTCATTGGTCTTTCCCCTCTGTCTAAAAGGCCGAACAATGTGTGTTCAGTGTTTTAATATTTTAGGTTGTTTGATATAAGGAGAAAGAATTCAATAATATTATGCTACTACTAGTATTCATTATACCATAACTTAGTTTTATTTGTCCTTGAGAGAAGATGTGCTCATATGAAACACATATACCGAACTGATTTAAATAAGGAGGAAAATGGGACTGGAACTAACAGCAAGGTGGCTTCTAGTTTGTCTGTTTTTGAAAAAAATTAAAATATGTCCACCAGGTACTTGTAGAATTAAAAATAAGTGCAAAGATGAATAAGCTTCATTCTATTCTGTTTCTCTTATTTGCCTGAAGAAATTTGTACAGAACCTTCCAACACACTTCACATATGACTGACAATTAATTAGTGAGTGGGTGATGTTTTTTAGTCAACAATAATAAAAGAGCAAAAAGGCAATAAAACTGCATCAAAAAATACATTAACATAGGCTATGAAACACAACACTTAAATAAGGGCTTTCTCTTTTTTTTTTTTTAATCTTTTTTTTTGGTCTTTTTTTTAAGTTTATTTTTTTATGTGTGTGAATGTACTGTCTGCATGCATGTTTGTGCACCCGTGTCATGCAATGTTGCGGAGGTCAGAAGAGGGTGTTGAATCTCCCTGGAACTGGAGTTAAAGATGGTTCTCAGACACCATGTGGGTGCTGGGGATCGAACCCAGGTCCTCTGCAAGAGCAGTCGGCACTCTTAACCTCTAGGCCATCCCTCTAGCCCCCAGTTTTCCTGTTTTCTAAGTGCATTATTAACGCAAGGTGCTCATTTATTATATAGGCTTTATGTGCTGGTACACGTTCATGTGCGTGCATAAAATTTAATCTCTGAAACTATTCTAGTTTTATACTTCACAGATTTTGCAAACTTTTTGTGGTGAGCATGTCAAATATTGACTTGGCCTATTTCTCCTTTTGGGAACTTACCATTTGATTAGTTCACACAGATTAGTGTGTTTCTTTCTATATATACTGAAACTTTATTTCCCGCATATGTTCATTTGATAAATCAGCATGTGCTGACCTATCTTTCTGTTCATTGATTCATTCCTGTCCTTATATAGTTTACTGAGGTCTTCAAGTTCATTCTGATTACTGATGTTACACTACTGGTGTGTGATATTTTGTGTGCATACAATTTGTTTGCCCAGTATTTCTCTTTGGCTCTTTCTTAGGATTTCTTATTGCTTCCTATGTGTTATTGATCTTTCCTCTTAAGTTCTTTCACATATTTATGACATAAACCCAGTCTTTTCTGATATTTCTCCTATTTCTTCCATTTCATTTTTACCTGACTATGGAATCTCTTCAAATATGTTGTGTTCCCTGGCCATATAACCAATATAATGCTAGTCTAATATGTTTACACACATGAAATTGTACACGACAGACCAGTAGAAACTGAAATAATGAGTTGTTACCAAGACAAAAATCAATCTCACTTACTTTCAGCCTGCTAATATGAATCTAGTTTGTAATTGATCAGATTATGGGATGCTTGGTTACCTACCATACACCACTGAGAACAGATTCTCCAGGAATGGACCAACACTCCCGATTCTAACGTGAGATCTAGAGTGCAAGAAAGCTGAATCAATTCTAATCCTCTACCTATATCCAGGAGGACTCATCATTCTGACACAGGGAGGTGGATCTTAACCCTTCTCTCTCTTTAATTATGTACAGAACCACGGGGTATAACCCAAAGTAAAGCAGAGTCCTTTCTTTGCTCTTCTCTTCCTTCAGACACGGAATGACTCTATCGATATAATCTGAAATTTTTTTTTTCAGAAAATGTAGTTCAGGAAAAATGTATTCTTGTTTCTTCAATGCAATTATTGTTTAAATTAATTCTAGAACTTATGTTTACAATTGGCACCTAAGACTTCAGTATCTTGGAACCAATGCAATATTTATTAATGCATGTTTTTAAGCTACATAACACATTGTTCAGGGAAGAAGCAAAAACTTTCACAGGAAACTGAAAATTATTTTCTTGATATTCATGAACTTATCAGTAGATGCATAGATCTCCAAAGGGCACGGAGATCATAACATTGGATGAAGAGTACTGCATTCAAGTACAGAGAACTACTTTGAATGACAAAACTTATTTGAACACCTTAACCAATTTGTATATTGTTTGCAGTCTCATTTTGCTATTTGCTATCAGTGGTGCTACTTAACACACAGAATGTGTGTTTGTGCATGTGTATAGTTCCACATAACCACTCTGGAGCCAGAGAGTAAGCTTTCCTGTCTAATTTATTCAAACACTAAATCTGGATATCTTTTTATGGTGCACTGGTCTTTGGACTTGAGAAACTTCATGAAGCATTTTAGAAACAAAATTGAAGCATGGTGTCTAGTACTTCTGAATTAGACTCTGAAAATCTTCAGGTGCTTTAGCAATTAAGTTGTTAGAATACACTAAAGAAGTAAAACACACAAAATACAGCCAAAGCCTTTTCTTTTTAAAAATTTATTTATTTATATATTTTTATCAAATCTAGACCCGTGTCCCCCATCCCCCGACCCCACCAGAGCTCTTGCATTCTGCCAAACATGCTTTTCATCTCTTTCTCAGTCAAAGCCTTTTCTTTAATTGAAAAAAAAATCACCTATTGTTAAAGTAACTCAATGCATATCATGTTTAAAAGGATCTATTCATCAATCCTATAGGAAAAATAAATGAAGTAATCATGCTTCCAACTCTAAGAAAACCAAACATTGTTTTGAAAACCTGAACGCAAAACAAATAATTATAAGAAAAAATGTTAACTTACATCAAAAATGAATATTTCACTCTGAAAGATATTTATCAATAGAAGTGCCAATATTAAAAACTGTTCCAGTACATTACCGTGTGCTTAAAACTTTCACCTACTTGATCATGTTGAAGTACAGTGATTATTAATAATTACTGTCAAGTAAATATCACTTCGGGAATAAAAATTAAAATAATAATGTTAGTTCATGAAAAACTTACTTATTTGTGAAGCTTCTGTCAAATGATCAGAAAAATGTAGAAACAACTTTTTTCCCCACAAGCCATATCCAAAATGTTATTTATTACCTCCAAGAACCTGTTTTATTCCCCATATATTTTGAAAGATCTTCATACGTGATATAGCTTGCCTTGCATTTCTCTGTGACTTTTGCTAAGTTCTAGGTAGACAGAAGAAATAAGTGGAGACTGTAGAAGAGTATATTTATTCATGGATCAATCACTTGTTCTTCTTTCTCACTGGCTTAGTCTCAAGAGAAGAGGACACTAATCAAAATCAACAGTTTGTTGAAACAAACCTCATTCATAATTTCTAATTTCTAAAGGCATGATTTCTTCCTGTTCAGTGTCAAGAACAAGAATTTTCTATATAAGATAAATATGAAAATGTTCAGTGGATGGAGAGATACCTCAGTGGTTAAGAACATTGGCTGATCTTACAGAGGACCCAGGTTTGGTTCCTAGCACCCACTCGGTGGCTAGCAACTGTCCAGTTCCAGGGGATCTGACACCCTCTTCTGACCTTTGTGGGCATTGCAAGACACAGGTGCACTTACCTACATGCAGGCAATATACTCATACACATAAAAAAAATAATAAATAAAAATTTTAAAAGAAAATATTCAGAAACATAGGAAACAAATTTGTATCTTTCTTTTCCCCATCAAGAGTCAGGATGATGGGTGGATAGAAAATAGTTTACTTAGTGCAGAAAAAAACCTAGCAGTGTGCAGTTCAGAGGTCACTAAAATGGCTTTAAGAAGTAAACCAAAAAATAAATAAAATAATAGTACCTAATATTAATATAATATAGCACCAACTATACTTCAGACTATGTAGAATAGATTTTGGATTATATTTTCTCTATAGTACACACAGCTCTAAGAGCGTTCCTATTACATGCTGTTTTATGGAAAAGGAAATTAAAGCCCAAAAGGTGACATACCTTTCACTGAAGCATTTGGCTAGAACATAAGTCAGATTGGAATATAATTTATATAGTCTGACCTTAGATCCTAAAGCCACTGTGCACTAAGCCTTAAGTTCAGTTTTGTGATTTTGGCAGATTCATTGTCCAATAATCTAAATGCCAAGTTTGATGTAATATAAAATAACAATAATATTTTAAGATGATGTGCCATGTGTATGCTGTTTTGATAAGACATTTACCTGATGTCTAAGAATGTGATTCAGCAGGAGCATGTCCTTAGATATTATTTAGAAGACAATGCCAGAAAAGAAATACCTTTATTCTTGTGGAATTTGGTTAATTTTAGTGACTGAGGAAGCAAAAGATTCTGATCTTTCAGACTATGAGCAGAATAGTAAAGGAGATCTGACCCAAGATCTTGCTAGCCAAAATAAGATAAGGTCTATCATTTATGGTAATTATCACTTCTTGAGACTAATACTCAAAGACAGTTGTATCACTAGTTTTTCATAACTATTCAGTTAGGTTTTCTATATTAGGTGAGTACTGGCAATGGTTATTATTTGATGTAGGAATCCAGACAAAATATTTTTCTAATCAGATATGCTGTGCAGGTCATTGAAATGGCACATTCATTCATTGGGTTCTATTTGGGAATATGTATGATCATACTTGCCTCCAGCACTTTACACACACAGTGGTTTTGTTACTATGAATGTCATTCATCCATTTCATTTCTCCAGCTTCTAATTACAGCCTAAAGTCTGCAGTACCTAACACCACATACCTCCTGGGTATTCCAAAAGCAAACCCAGGAAGTACTTTGTCAAAGCAGCATCTCCAGATGGCTATTTCTCTGCCAACCCAAATTAAATACACTCCAGGGAACTGCTTGCTGCATTTTGTTTATATTCCTCTGTGTCCAAGAAGATAGTGTGTTAGAAAACAAGCAAACAAATGAATACAAATGAATTCTGGAATCAAATAGACATAAAAAGATATCATGGACTGCATATATAGGTTTTGTAAATATGAGTTTTGGGGGGAGTTTCCACTTGTTTATAAGATGACTAGTAATAATATTCATCTTAGAGATTTTGTGCAAAGCTTTCAGGTAACAAATATTGAATGTCTGGTGCACATAGTAATGCCTGAGTCTGCTGTATAGAATAACACCATGGACTCTGTTGTTTATAAATAGCAGGAACTTCCTTCTACCAGTTCTGGAGGCTAAGAAGCCCAATGTCAAGATGCCGACATGTTTTATATATCTTGAGAATCCACCTCTTTGAACATGGAGGTCTAACTATCACTGTCTCCTCATGTGCAGGAAAGTAATAATATCTATCTGTGACTTCTTCTATTGTGGCCTTACTTCCATTCATTAGGATCCAGCCTCACTGCCTTCCAAATGTCCCAACTCCAAATCATGTGACTCTGGGACTATGTGTTTAGACGGTGACCCAAACATTTTATCTGCACCGTGGTTCCAAAATGGGAGCAGTTGCATCAGATTATGTAGAAAAAAGATCAGATGACTTTTTAAACTCTTCAATATTGTTTAGACAGAATTTAAGTATTTTTGTGACATCGTAGTCTTAACCTATGGAAAAACTGCTTCCTCCTATCCATTAGAACTCAAGTCTGAATAGCATTTAAAACTAACCAATCCCAATTCATAATCTATAGGTAACAATAATACTAAGAAAAAGGAAATTAGAAGTTTTGATTTTTAGATTTACATACATGAGTATGTATTTTTATTTCCACCACTCCCACCTCCCCTTCTAATCCCTCCCAGTTTACCTCCACTCCGTTCAATCTCTTTGCCCTCTCTTTGACTAATTATTGTTGTATTTCCCATATATATATGTATAGCATATAGATATATATATATATATAATCTATACCTATAAAATGCCCTAGGTCCATGTACACGTGTTTAATGTTGACCATTTGGGATTGGATAACTTGTCAAGGAGCTTGTCCCTGGAGAAAACCAATTTTCCCTCCCTCAGTATCCGTTGATCAGCTTCATCTGGAGGTGGAACCCTGTGTCATTTCTCCAGCTACATTTGCATGTCTGCTGGTTTTGCCATTATGCAGGTCTTGTTAGGCAAGATGCTGTGGAGATTTCATGGGTGCAACTTTCTTATCATAACTAGACAGTGTTATCTATCAGCAGGTTTCTCACTACTTGCCCTTACCATCTTTCTGCTCTTTTTTCCAATGATATTCCCTGAGTCCTACTTATGGGGTTGCTTGTAGATAAAATCATTTGGCTCAGGTACCACATAGTTGCTTACTTTTGTGTTTTGATAAGTTGTGAAACTTGGAAACAGTCTCCATCTATTGTAAGAAGCTTCTTTGATGAATGGTGAGAAGTATACTTTTTTGTGAATATAAGGATACACATTTAGAATACAGTAGGAAATTATGTTGGTTCATGCATGTGGCAGTATTAAGTCTTCTCTGAGGTTCATGACCTCTCTAACTATGGATACTTGACTATATTGAATATGGATTCCCTTCCATTGATTGGGTCTCATGTCCAATTAGACAGGTGTTCATTACCCCCAAGATAAAAGTGCCATTGTACTAGTGCTACACCAACAGAGATATTTGCTGATATGGTCAGTGTTTTGGTTTACAGCCCTTACAGCTGGGTAGGACCATTGCTTGGTTTAGTCCTTTAGCTGGATTCAGTCTCAGAAGAAATGGTGACCAAGATTCTCAATTACCTCAGAATGACTTATATAATGCACCTACCTTCATACATTGCCTCCTTGTCTCCTACCATGCTCTCTGGAAAACCTTTATGTTTCAAAATAATCAATGTTTATCCATTCCTACTTCCTTCAAGCCACATTTTTTTATTTAACTTCTACTTTTTCCATATTTGATCTTTCCCAAAACATGGATCTCACACGTATTCTAGGATCACTCTGATACTACTATTTAGAATGAGACATTGCAACCGAGATAGTGTATCCTATTTAGTAGAACAAAGTCTAATCCCTAGCCTTTTAATCCTACCCCAGAACAGGGAAAGATATTAGTACCTCTCTTCAATGTGCAAACCCCACAGTTCTTCCATTAAGTTTCAAGATGACTAAATCTAAATAAATGTCTTTATTTTTATCTTTTTATGATGCCTTAATATCAGATCTACCTCCTAGATAGCATGCAGTGTATCTGCCTCAAATGATAAGCCCACACAGAGAGATGTTTCAAAAATATCAAGAAATTGATGAAGATGGAGACAAAATGTGGCATTACTGGATAACCTGGAAGTCACAAACATCTCCAATTTTCATTTGACTCAAATCAGTTCTACCATTCCATGCCCAGAGGCACTCAGGCAGCAAGACGACACAGCTTGTGCACACTGCTGTGAATGTGGGCCCCACACAGTAGCCAGAGTGTATAAATATGCAAATCATAGATGTGCACAGATACAGCCTTCCACTGGAGAACACCAGCTGTCACAGGCAGCAAAATCACTCCAAGGACTTGGCATTGGCGAATTGGCAAATACCCCCTGGTTATTGCTGCCCCATCAATCATAGACCATTTGGCAGGGCAGCATTCTTTAACAGGCACTCTCCTTTTAGCTCCATTAAAGAACTTTCTCTAAGGCAATGTAATAAGCTGCTATAAAATTTGATCTGAGTGTCTGATATAGGGAGTTTTATTGATCATCTTTGATATAAAATTTTCTGTATATTTCTACTATTTGAAAAATTTTTACCCACTTCCAAATAAAACAAAAACATCAAGCTAATGTTCTGTCTGCCTTTGCAAAAAAGCCATTAGGAAGGATTCTGCTGAGCTGTGATGACAAACTACAAGCAGAATGCAGGAGTTTCCTAATTTATTTTTTACAGACTGTCGAGGACTACTGATCTTTTAGTTAATATGAAACAAAAATGGAATGAGAAGAATAAAAGGCAGGGTACACCCATGTCTATGCAAATTCTAGCTTAACAGGAGGATGAATAAGAAATGTACTTCTCAATAATCAACATAGGAATGGTTTACAAGCATAGAGGCATTCTGAGAGAAGTAAATATGTCAGAGATTTTAAATAGCAGTATTATCCAGCAGGGAGCAGATCAATGAAAGTTGCATAGGTTTTCAGATGCTTCAGGATATTAAAGAACAGTCCCATTTCCCCCGTCCATAAACCATTCCATCTAGAAGAGTAATTTAAAATGAGCTATAAATCATTATCAGCTCAGCCACCAATCAGCACTCAGGAAAGTTCCCCCCCCCCCACTCCTCCTCTTGGAGCAATCTGCAGGGCTCTGATTTTTGTTGGCTTATAGGCCTGCCTGGTCCAGCTCTTCTTCCTGGATTTGTGGCAGAAAATAATAAGTTTTCTTTCAGATATAATATAGAATAGTCTAGCAGAGACAACTTAAATTGTCTTTAGCAAAATTAAAGTTCTCAATGATTATTGGTTTGATAATGTTCATTACGTTCTTGTAAATGAGCTGATAATAATTACTGCTTTTCAAAACAGATTGAACAGGTTTAGGTAATGACAAAGATGTCCTCCATGGATAGAGTTGGAGGCTGAGAGAACTGTGTGTACAAAGACTAAGCTTTTCATTAACCATCTCCGTTTTCTTTCTGATATCATGTTCTCCTTTGTGAGCACAGATGTTAGTCTTAGAAATGATGTATAGTCTTAGTCTGACTGTTCATCCACCACCTAGCTTCTTCTGAGTCACATTTTACAGTGGAATGTAACATTGTGTGTGTGTGTGTGTGTGTGTGTGTGTGTGTGTGTGTGTAGGGGGGTGTATGCATGTGTGTGCTCACATACGTACTACGTACTGGTTTACTAGCTAGTGTGAGTGCATGTGGAGGCGAGAGCTTGACTTCCGATCTTTTTTCTGTGGCTCTCCCTCTTCCTTTTATTGATACAGATCGCTCTCTGAACCTAGAACTTGCATCACTTGCTTTACTGGCTGATGCAGATCCAGTTCCCCTGGATCTGCATGTCTCTGCCCCCACAGTGTTGGGGTTACAGGTCCACATAACTGTGTCAGGCTTTTACATGTTAGGAATGTTATGGAGCCAAACCCCCATCCTCATGCTCATTCAAGAACCATTCTACCCACTGTGCCCCAGTACCATATTTTAAATTAGATTTCTGATTGCTTGAGAATTTCAGACATGCGTGTAACGTGTTTTGATCACCTTCTCCTATTCTCTCCCTCCTCTATGTCCTCTCCGCATTTCCCTATTTCATAGGCTGTTTTTCTTCAAACCCACTGTCTCCACTTCATGCTCCCTGTCTGTGCCTGGGTATAAGATAAGGTACGGGAAGCCTATCAGGGGTCACATTCTTGAAGAAAACTGACTCTCTCTTCCCTGAAATAGCCAGCAACATTTTTATAGAGAAAGAAATGCTCCTACAGCTTTGGAAAATGAAGAACATTCTTTTAGACAGTAGGATCAAGTAAGTCATGATAGATATACCACTTTAATTAAAGTATGTCAGGTGACATAAAAATTCCAGTGAGTCTTTCTTTGTATGTCTGGCTTATTTACTTAACATAATGTCCTCTAGTGGCATACTTTTTGCTGCAAATGACAGAATTTAATTCATCAATGTGGCTGAATAATATTTCTTTATATGTACATTCCATGTTTCCTTTACTTACTTTATGTTGATAAGCACTTAGACTGATTCTAGTTCTTGGCTATTGTGCTATAATAAACATGGTCATGCAGGTGCCTCTGCTACGCTGACCTCAATTCTTTTGGATATATACCCAGTAGAGAAACTGCTGGATCATACAGAAGTTCTATTTTTAGGGTGATTTTTTGGAGCCCCTTCATACTATTCTCCATAATGGATGAATTAATTTACATTCCCACCAACAGTGTGTGGATAGAGGTTTGTTTTTGTTTTCTTTTCCTCCACATGCTATCTCATTTGTGGAAGCTAAAAAGGTAGCCAGAATGTAGACAATCACTGGAGATTGGGAAGAGTGTGGGGGAAATAAGAATGGCTAAACTAAGGTAGAGCATCCTGTATGCATGTGTCAAAATATCAAACTGAACTCATTAATATGTATCATTAATGCATGTTAATCAAAATTAAAATAATTAAAATAAGACTCCAATAGAAAATCACATTACTCTCTTGCTTAATGTATTCGGTCCATTTCTATCACAGTTTGAATCCCCAAACACTCTGGGACAAAAAAAGCAAATGAAAACAAAACCTTAGCACGCAGAGAAGGCTTTGAGTGCTAGCTTCCTCCTCTTGCTTCTCATCCTTCCTGCCCACCATGTTCCAGCTCACTGCCAGGGCCTTTCGACAGCTTCCAGTTCTGCCAGGCATCTACTTTTTCACACTCTATGGCTGGCTAACTCTATTTTCACACTTTTTGAGGGAAGCGTTTCTTTATTTGGGATCTGGTATGTGCTCACAAGGAGAAGGAAATATTGGAAGAATATATTGAGGGAAATCACTTAGATCTACACTACTCTATCACTGTGTGAGCAATCAGAAGATTCAAGATGAGGAATGCTGACATCAGAGCTATATTTCAGAAATATATAGTAGCTATATTCAGGATAGTGTAAAATACAAAAATGGCCTACGTGTGCTGGGGCTGTAGCTTAGTTGATAGGATCCTGGCCTGGCATGCATGAAGTCCTGGGTTCCTTCCCAAGCACTGCATAAGCGAAATGTGGTGGTTAATTCTTATAATCCCCACACAGAGATGATGCTGGTGTGCAGATGAGGAGTTCAAGGAGATTCTGCTGCACAGGAAGTGTGAAGTAAGCCTGGAAGATACATGACCTTCCCTTAAAAAAGAATAAGAAACGTTTAAGCTGGGCGTAGTGGCGCATGCCCTTGGGAGGCAGAGGCAGATCTCTGTGAGTTCAAGGCCAGCCTGGTCTACATAGTAAATTCCAGGACATCTGGGACTACAGGACTGTCTGCATCTGTCTCAAAAAAAGACCAAAAAAAAAAAAAAAGAGAGAAAAAATTTTAAAAGACAACATAGAAGGTTGAAAATGAGGAATGTGGAATGAAAAGAAAATAAGGAATGAGTGGGAGAAACGTTGTTTTAGGCAATTGAACTGAACTTCAAGTGATGAATGAAGAAATTTACAGAAATTTTGTTTTAACTGAGGTTATTATCATGACTATACAATACTCAGTTAAGTTATGGGGTCCCATTTCATATCAAGATTTAATATCCTTTGGTTAGAAGATAAAGGTTATTGGGAAATCACTTATGGATAACATCTGCAGAGGTCAAATAACTAACAAATAAATCTAGACTGACAAAGAAGCCATTGAAAGACCTGACTATGGTCCATGGCTGTGCACAGAAAGTTAGCCAAAGTTAAGGGAGCATATGTGATGTCCTGATTTAAAGGTTTCATTTAGAAAATTTGAAATGGTATGCAGGAGATGTATGGACGTATGCATATTATGTGTGTTTTGATCAGAGGTTATAAAACTGAATTCACAGAATATACTGTCTAAGAAGCTGGCATTACATTTAACCATATTTTCATCATTTAATAAAATGTTTCCAAATTTAGGTTAATGGCCATTGAGCTATATGACTGGGATCTTTTATTTAGAAGAAAAAAAAAAAAAACACCTCTTGACCATGTGATAGTTGTATAAAAGAGTTCCTTGCAACCCATTGGTAGAAATGCTGCATAGTGAGAATCATGCCAAAATGCCACATGAGAATAGTATGACTTCTGGTGAATCCAAACTTGGATCCAGGCCTCAGGGAAGCCTCAGTAATAAGAGCACCCCATAGATACCCATATCTACTGATGCCAGTGCCCACTCAGTTCATGCTCTCTGGTGGGGAGTTTCTCTAATTGATCATGGTAATTAATAATTCTGAGTCTAGGGTAGCTGCACTGGAATGTTAAGGGCCCAGTCTCAAATCAACCCCAAACTTTGGGGCTAGATTTCATTTTACATTTCGTACTGGGTATAAATGTCTATATTCAGTGTTACTGATGAGGGACATTTCCAGAGATAAGGAAGAGGTTGGATGATGGATAGATACTATAACATCCATATTCATCATTTTTCTTATAAAATAACCCCAATGTGGCTTCTCAATTCTTTATTCTGAATATTCAGAGCATTTCCATAATTTTCTCTAAAAATAATTCTATGATGACCACTTTGTACAAAAATCTATATTTGCATTTCAGATAGTTTTCTTTTTACACATTCATGTAAGTGGAATTACTGAGTCAAGTGATAGAAATGTATTTTAAAACTTTGACAGACATGCCTACTTTACCTCAGGGAGAGTTTCCAACAATTTACACTCTCAACAGGGAGATAGGGAAGGTCCAGCCTTCCCACTGTCTTGCCAGTCCTGCCTACACTCAGCTCAGCTTCTTAGCTCCTTCCTGCTGCTACTGGTGTAAAAGACAACCATTTCTTTGACTCTTAGTGAGGTTTTTTGGTTTTCCTGTTTGTTATTTACATGTCTCCTTTTATAAACTGAAAATATGTCCTTTAACAAAGTTTAGTCGTACATATTTATTGATCTTTGCTTTACTGATATGTCAAAACGCATTCATGAATAAATGGTATTAAAGCTTTGTTTCATATATATAATTTCATATACATATATATATTGTTTTATGTGTACAAGTGTACTGTATATAGGTAGGTGCACCCATGTCATGCAGTGTCCACAGAGGTCACAAGAGGGTGTCTGATCCCCTGGAACTATAGTTACAGATTTTTGCTAGCCACCATGTGGGAGCTGGGACTTGAACCCAGGTCCTCTGAAAAAGCAGCCAGTGCTCTTAACAGCTGAGCCATATCTCCAGCTCCAAACCTCCATTATATTTTGATCATTTTACCACTTTCCATAATTACATATATATGCATAGTCAAATTTATACTTTTTAAATTATTTTTTGTCATTTTGTATTTGTATGACTATGCCATATGTGTAATACAGTAGTGCTTGTATATATGATATATATATATATATATGATGAACTGTGTGCATACATTTGAGTCTCTGCGTGTGTGTGTGTGTGTGTGTGTGTGTGTGTGTCTGTGTGTGTGTGTCTGTGTGCACATATGAAATAGCATGACTCTGGATGTGAGAAGACTACCATAACACAAGTGTTGTTTCTCAGCTTCCATCTCATTTGAAACAATGTGTTTTATTATTTTTCTGTGCTTGCCAGGCTGGCTGTCCTGCTAGTTTCTAGAGGTTTTCCTGTCTCTGCTTCCTGTTTTGCCTCAGCAGAACTGGGAATACAGATGTGTGTGTACTGCTGGGGCCAGGGGATTCTGGGGATTTGAACTCAGCTTGGCATATTTGTGTGGAAAGTGGCTTAGCCTCTGAACCATTTCCCCAATTCAACTTTTCTTCCTTTTTTACCTTACTTTTTATTGTGTTGAGGTAGTTTTTTTTACTCATTGAGATACATACTCCTTTTATTCTTCTAGCCTTTGGTGTTTTTATCTTTAAATTAACAAAATTATGTGTCTGAGGGTGCTCTGAAAGAGTAGCCAGTCTCACTCCAGCTTGTCTGGTTTCTGATTTTAAATTGTGAGGCTTGGGATTAATTTTCATGAGCTACTGTGCAGTGAAAACAAAATAATAATAATAATAATAATAAGAAGAAGAAGAAGAAGAAGAAGAAGAAGAAGAAGCCACTCAGCCAGCCAGCCAGACACCTACCAGGTCCAGAGAGAGGAGGCAGCTTGGCACCTGGGGAATAGGACTACTGGAGAACCTCCAGACCAGAAAGGGAAGAGCCAGCCGAACCTTCCAATATAAAACCAAAAGGGAAAACTGGAAACCTAACACAACCAGCCCTCCATAAACCAAGGAGAAGACAACGAACACATCTGTAGGAAATAAGCAAATTAAGCTTTCAAAGCAGCGAAGAAACATTTGAGATTTGCACCAGAATATAAACAATAAAACAAACCCTCATGACAAAAACACAAAGAAAAAACAACATGGGAAAAACACATAATAAATCTCTACCCGATGCTGCCAGTCCTATACACGATCCCTACAATGAGATCTTGCTGGAAGGAACCCAGGACACGGATCTTAGATGAACAATCATAGACATAGTCAAAGAAATCAAAGAACATAAAGAACAAATCAGAGAACTAAAGGGAGAGAATGAAGAACTCAGGAAGGAACTGGAGGGGAAGAATGACAAACTCCAGAAGGAAATAGAAACACTGAAAAGACCCCAGGCTGAAATGAAACAGGAAACAGACCAGTGAAACAAGGAGCTACAAGAAGAGCATGACAAGCTCCAAAAGGAAGTGGAAATACTGAAGACATTATGGGATGAAATGAGAAAGGAAACTGAACACTCATCCAATCAACAGGAAAGGATGGGGGAAAGCTTCAGAAGCAGATTGGATGAAGGAGAAAATAGAATTTCATACCTGGAATACAGCAAGGAAAAACTAGAAAGCTCAAGCAAAGATTATGAAAAACTTAAATTTGAGACACTATGAAAACACCAAACCTCCATATCATAGGGATAAAGGAAGGAGAAGAATCCCATGACAATGGTATTGATCAGATCTTCAACAGAATAATAGAAGAAAATTTCCCTAAACTGAAAAGAGACAAACCCAAACAAATACAAGAAGTGCATAGAACTCCAAATAGAGAAGATCAGAAAAGAAATTCCCCACACCATACAATAGTTAAACCACTAGATGCTCAAAACAAAGACAAGATACTGAAAGCCACAAGAGAAAAACAGCAAGTTATATATAAAGGAAAAGCAATCAGAATTACAGCTGACTTCTCAGTGCTAACTATGAAAGCCAGAAGAAAGTGGACAAATGTATTCCCAGTACTAAATGACTATACATGCCAACCCAGATTATGGTACCCAGCAAAAATGCCAATTATAATAGAAGGAGAAAGAAAAATCTTTCATGACATAAGATGAAAGAATTCATGTCCAGAAAACCAACCCTTCAGAAAATACTTGAAGCAATTCAAAGGTCCGAGGAAAGGAACACCTATCCCCATGCAGCTAGAAAGAGAAATTAACAAAAGTATACCTGTGACAATACCAACCTAGACCAAGAATGCAAACAGAAAATAAGGTGAAATGAAGAAACACACATCTCTCAATAATAACCTTAAATATTAATGGTCTAAATTCCCCAATCAAAAGACATAGACTGGGAGAATGGATTAGGAAACAGAATCCATCTATATGCTGTCTACAAGAAACCCATCTCACCCTCAAGGACAGGCACCAACTTAAAGTGAAAGCATGAAAGAAGATATTCCAAGCAAATAGTACCAAAAAGCAAGCAGGAGTTGCTATTCTAATATCAGACAAAATAGACCTTAAAGTAAAACTAATCAGAAAAGACAAAGAGGGCTATTACGTCCTTAAAAAAAGAATAATTTATCATGAAGATTTCACTATCATAAATATATATGCACCAAACTCCAGTGCACCAAACTTTATAAACACAATCCTGCAAGACCTTTAAGGCACAGATTCATCAATACCCCACTGAGCTCTTTGGATAGACCAACTGGACAAAGAATAAACAGAGAGACATCTGAACTAAACAATACATTTCTCCAAATGGAACTCCAAGACATCTACCAAACATTCCACCCAAACACCAGAAAATATACTTTCTACTCAGCACCCTATGGAACATTCTCCAAAATCGACCACATACTGGGACATGGAAAAAACCTCCACAAATACAAAAGGATTGAACAACAAAAGAACTGGGACTGGGAACTGACTGAAGCAGTAGAGTTGCCCCCCCCCCAAAAAAAAAATAATCTGCTTTGAAAAACTTTGAAAAGACTCAGAAGGGAAAACAAGACATGTATGGCAGCCTGCATGAACTTGGGAGGGGCCGGGGGGAATGGAGGGGGAATTGAGTCTGGATTGAACTGTGAAGTGATGTATGAAATGCACAAAACTTCAATAAAAGATACAAATAATAATAAACTATTTTAATTAATTTATTAAAAACCTTTTATTAATGAGCTTTGGCTGCACCTTAGAGCCTGTACCATTCATGAGTTCTATATTGGCATAGAATTAAAAAACCCATTTGTAGGGGCTGGAGAAATGGCCTAGTGGTTAAGAGCTCCGACTGCTCTTGCAGAGGACCCGGGTTCGATCCCCAGCACCCATATGGTGGCTAAGAACCATCTTTAACTCCAGTTCCAGGGGAATCTGACACCCTCTTCTGACCTCTGCAGCATTGCACGACACGGGTGTACAAACCTACATGCAGACAGTACATTCATACACATAAAAAATAAATAAATAATTTTTAAAAATACAAGGTTTTGTTTTTGATAATCTTACCTTAAAAAATATATTAGCACCTAGTAATACAGGTCTTTCTCCTAAAGACTGTTAAGAGCCAGGGTGACCACAAAGAAACAGAGTTTTCCAGACAGTTGGGCAGTTACTCATATGAACTTATAGCAATGATGAAAGCATGCATAAGACCCACGCAAGCTCAAACCAAACAAAATCCCAGGATAGAAGTGAGGAAGTAGGTAAGAATCCCCAAGTTTAGCTGAGAAATTATTGGCAACAGACAACTACTGGGAAAGGGAGAATTATTTGGGGGGGGGGTTTGAGACAGGGTCTTCCTGTAGCCCCAGCTGGCCTAGAACTCACTATGTTGGCCAGGCTGGCCTTGAACTCACAGAGATCTTCCTGCCTCTGCCACCCCAGTGCTGGGATTAAAGGCATGAGTCACCATGCTGGTTTGAGAATTGGTTTTCGTAAAGGGGGTGACACTAGATAGTTTGACCAATGGATGGGCTCACACCAAGGGACATTTGGGGACACAAATGTGACTCGATAGACATTAATATATATGACAGAATGCATGAAAGCATGGCAGGGCTAAGAGGAGCTACCGAGAAGGGAAAGTCTACATACAGTCAAGGTGCTTTGAATGAAATTTGCAAAAAAAAAATAATAATTTAATTAAATTTTTAAAAGAAGTCTTCCTCCCTGACAAAGCAATAGCATATTTCTTTTTTTTTTCTGGTCTTTTCGAGACAGGGTTTCCCTGGAGCTCCAGGCTGTCCTGAAACTCACTATGTAGACCATTCTGGCCTTGAACTCACAAAGATCCGCCTGCCTCTGCCTCCCAAGTGCTAGGATCAAAGGCGTGTGCCACCACACCTGGCAACAATAGCATATTTTAAAAGTGACAAAACACCCATACATTTCTCACACTAATTTAATAAATGTAGAATCATTTCAATAAACATTCCCTAAGTGAATTTTAGATACATGAAAATTTCGCCTTTAACTTGGAGAAAATAATCATGTTTAATTTTCTCCTTGGTAGAGAGCAAATCAAAATGTTGCCCATCCTGGCCTCAAATCAGTCTGTGCTCCTCAGTCTCCCCAGTGTTGGGACGACAGTAGTGGATTATTACACCCAGCAACCAACCTTTGCACCTTTAAAATCTTTACACCTTTAAAGTTATTTGCTTTGTAATTTTTGTTTCATTATTTAAAAGTCAATGACAAAAGCCAAATATCAGATACTGTGTTTTCTGTTCTCTAAATTTCTACAGTATGATTCTAATTTAACATAAATTAAGTATTTTAACATTTTTGCAGCCTTTTGACCAGTTTTAATATACATTTGTTTGTCATACTTGTTTGTAAAATGTACTGTATCTAAGTCTCCAGTTTATTGTTGAATGTATCAATGTTTTCATATTAAAAAGTACTCTCTACCCTTAACTCTCTGAATTTTGGGGAATGAACAAAAAATTAAGAATGATGGCACCTTATTTTGTTTGGTTTTGGTGCTATGTCATGATGTTCTCTCCTGGTTTTTAATGTAATATATTTCATTCACATATTTATTTACAATGGATTATGTTTGAAAACTGCTTTATTGTGCCATATTTAATATTTATCCTAATTATATCACAATATTGCCTTAATTTATAGCATTTTATTGTATTTCGAAATAATTGACATTTACAGAAAAAAATAGAAAAACAATGTAAAGGACTCTCATGTACCCCAAGTCCATTTAAGTTTTATCTATTTCCCCATCTTGCCTCTTCTTCCCCAAATGTCCCAGCATGCCTTGCATATGCCCAGCTGTCACCTCACTGATATCCTTCAACTCTTGCTAGAGTATGAGCTTCAGAGTCAGTTAGCTACTCTTTTATTATCTTTTCCTTTTGTAGTTAATATTTTATGGGTAGCTATTTTGCGATTATGTAAAAATTTCATTCTTTAGCATTCACCTGCCAGTTTTAGAATCATTTATATTTTGTGCTGAATTGTTTCTGTGAGTATATCCACATGGTATCTTATTCCAACATTACGTCATATTTATTTCTTGTCAGTATTCTAAAATGGGAAAGTATATTCTTTATTTAATATCTTTTACTTAATTGTCATCAGTACCATAATATCTGCAATCACTAATTCTGTTACTTATTTAGAGTTGCTGATGGAAGCCACTTTCGAGCTGGATACTTTGCAGCCTGCCTCATTCATTGAGTGTTTCATACTTCTTGTTCAAAAAATTCTACAGGCTCATCTCATTCTATCCCTACCACAACCTTGGATCAGCGTTTTCTCTAAGTAAGCAACCCAAATAGACTTACTGGTGGATAAGTGGAGACTGATACTCTAAAACCAGCATCTGGATGCCAGGTGCTATGCAAAGATCACTGCACTCTGCTGTCAGTGCTGTGTCACAGCCTCTCACTAGGGAGGCCTGTGAAATACATTCTGTCTCTGTTTTCTCTTTCTGTCTCTGTCCCTTTCAAATTCATGATAAGCACTAATTATTACAGTTTCAATTAAAATGACCTAATCTTCATTCATCTTCCTCTTTTCTCTCCTTTAGCAACTGGAAACTAGTTATCGTTATCCTGCTTTGATTTACTTGCTCCTTTCTTCCAAGGTTCAGAACAACCAGCCTGGACTTCCCACAGGAATCCTGAGCTCTTGAGTGACTCTACCCCTCTCAGGATCCTCCATGCATGGGCGCTGACCCAGGCTGAGCTGCTTTCTCACTGCACTATGCACTATTTCATTGCTTTTTACTAAAAAGAAAGAGAAGCGTCTTACTGCCTTTTGTATATTCAATTTGCCTATCATTCAAGTAGACTTGGGTCTAGAAAAATTTGGAAGGTGACTCCTAACCATCTAACATGGTTGAAAGAACCTCACAAGGTCCTACCTGTATGTGAAGAACTACAGGAAATCGATGACCACTGAGAGAGTAAGAATCAGTTTTCTCCAGAGATGAGCCCCATGAAAGGTTAACCACTCCCAAGCGGTCAGCCCTAAGCACATGTACATAAGAACAACAATGAGTAGGTTACTTATAATACATACACGCACAGGGACACAGACACACACAGACACAGACACACAAGCGGCATTGCACGACATGGGTGCACAAACCTACATGCAGACAGTACATTCATACACGTGCAAAATAAATAAAAAAAGAGTTTATTCTGAAGCCAAAGATAAGTGACCATGGCCTGGGAGCACAGACTTAGGTTACCCACAAATGCCATATTCCAACATGCTAACAGTTTAGTGAGGCTTTTTAAAAATAGTAACAGAAAGCTGGGCGTAGTGGCACTCGCCTTTAATTCCAGCACTCGGGAGGCAGAGGCAGCTGTATCTCTGTGAGTTCAAGGCCAGCCTGGTCTACATAGTGAGCTCCAGGACAGCTGGGACTGCAAGCAGACCCTGTCTCCAAAAGACAAAAAAAAAAAAAACTAACAGAAAATGGACATAACTAGAAGAAATTATGCTAAGTGAGGTAACACAGTCCCAGAAAAACAAACAACGAATGATATACCTCATTGGTGGATGCTAGCATCAAGTAAGCAAACTGAGTAACATTAATGTTATATTTCTCTTTATCTAAAAGCAACTGAGCTCTTAGAATGTGAATCCCTTAATGGGCTGTAGAATTAACCTACTACTTATTTTCAGACATAATTTTGGTACAAGGGTAGAGGTTATGTTTGTATATTTTAGAGCAATATAAAGTTAAAAGGGAAAAATGTGAATCCCCAAATATAATTTGTAAATAATATACAGTTTATTTTCAGATGACCTGATTTTAGTACATGTGTGACATATATAAATGCATATGTTGAAACAATACGGATTGGAGGGAACAACAGCAACAAAAGAACTGGGACAGGGAACTGACTGAAGCAGTAGAGTTCTTCCCACAAAAAATCATCTTCTGCTTTGAAAAACTTTGAAAAGACTCAGAAGGGGAAACAGGACATGTATGGCAGACTGCATGAACTTGGGAGGGGTGGGGGGCATGGAGGGGGAAATGAGTGTGGATTGAACTGAGAAGTGATGTATGAAATGCACAAAACTTCAATAAAAGATTAAAAAAATAAAAATAGTAACAGAACAAAAATAGTCATAAATCAAGGCATTTTTTCTAATTGATGAAAACATCAAATATGGTAGGTCACAGCAAAGTAAGGGAATCCCTGCTGAGGTCCTCAGACACTGTTTGATGACACTCTTAGCCCTTAGGTTGACAGAAGTTTGTGATCTTTTTGAACATTCCAAAAGGATTTACCTAATATTCACAAGAATAAATAGTAGGTCAAGCACAGAGGCAGGAAAAGAGTAGCTATTAAGAGCAGTAAAGATAGCCCGATGCAATTTGTTTTGGGACTTGCAACATTCCTACTCTCTGCAATCATGGATGTTCTAATCAGTTAATTAGCATTGTAGAATCTGTAACACAGTTGTGCCCCCCCCCCTTTTTTTCTGGGAACTTCCATTCACAAAGTATAGACGATTGCTTTGGAAAATAGAATGAACTGGTTCAATAATGGATTTAAGAGTGATGAAGCAGTGGATGTGAAGAAAAATTATCAGAAAGTTACTTGCCAAACAGAGACTTAAATAAATTCAGTCCATTGATTCTAAGACATGCATATTATCACATTTTAGCATGCTTAGGATCAGGATCTGTTTTAGGAAATTGTCTATTTTGGCTTGTTAGACCACAATTGGGAGTCTTTATCTGTTAAAGTCTTTATCTGTTTAAACACAAAACACTGGTATGAAGGCTTGAAAAATGAGTCAGTACCTTGAGAGAATATCCACAGACAACTGTGGATCACTAGTGTAAGAAATATGTACTTGCCATGCTCATGAGGCATGGAAAGGAAGTTCAGTGATCCAGACAATAGTGCCTAGGAATAATTAGGTTTGCACTGGAAGAACTTTTATAAATTATGTTATTAGGTATTTTTTTTAGTTTGTGTGTACAGGATAAAAATGTTTATATCACAGTTTCTACCAACTAAGACCCAATAGCAAACTGTCCATATAAGAAGGAATCAGAATAGAAGGACATGTTTTCTCTGGAATGGTAGTAGAAAAGCCTTTTCTGCTAAGCTGCTGGTGGTGGGGGTATCCTACTAGAAACCCAAGAAGGAGAGCTTTGAGGCAAGTCCTCAGGCTTAACTATAGGGTAAGGATACAACTACCCAAATGGATAAACAGCCCAACTTACATGTCTTTCTCTTTTGCTTCTTGCTGTAGCTCCTCATTGGTCAAACCCGTTTGGAAGCCAGAAGTCAAAAACTCATTGATAAAACCCAGTCATTCACAAATATCTGATCACAGAATTCTTTCATATCCTTAAAATTTATTGAGGGGGCTGGGGAGATGGGGGCTTGGGGTGCAAGTGTAAGGACTGGAGCTCAGATTGGCAGCACCAATGTAAATGCCAAGTGGTAGGTGGCCCTTCAGGAAGCACGGCACCAGGTAGTGGAGACATTCCCAGAGCAAGCTGGACAACTGGGCTGGCTGAATAGGTGAGCTCTGGGCTACAGTGAGAGACTCTTACAAAATGCAACATGGAGCATGATTAAGGAAGACATCTGCCATGAATCTTTGGCCTCTACCCACATGCACACACTCCCTCACATACAGGTTCAAGCATACATATGTGAACATGAATGTGCATAGACACATGTATGCACACACTATACATACAAATGAAAAAAGCTATTGATAATCCTAGGAATTTTTTTAATTAAAATTTATTTTTTCAATGTGTATTTTAATGGAAACTTTGTGCATTCCATACACTATATCTTAATCATATTTTACATTCCCACTCTTTGTACTCCCTTACAGTGCCCCTCCCACTGGGTTTTACACTTTCTGTCATATATGTTAACTTCTATTGAGAATCAAGTTTGTGTTCTCAGATATCCCTTGGTGCGAGTTCATTCACTAGAGCCTGGTCAGCCCATCTAGCATCATGCCCTTAAAGATGATCACTTTCCTTCACTCAGTAATCAGTTAGCAGTAATCAGCTAGCAGTAATCAGTAGCAGTAATGAGCAGTAATCAATCAGCTAGCAGTAATCAATCATCTAGCAGTAATCAATCAGCTAGCAGTAATCAATCAGCTAGCAGTAATCAGTTAACAGTAATCAGCTACCAATACCTCCTGCTCACTTCCCCAATTCCATGCTGGAGTTTTGTCTGGTTTGAGTTTGCATGGGTCTTGTATAAATTGCTGTAAATTCGTACAAGGAAGTTCCCAGAAGCTCAGAAAACTGTTTCTTATATTTACCCCAGGCTTTTACAATCTATCTGCCTCCCACTCTGCAATGGTCCCTGAGGCCAACCTCAGGAATTTTTAAGTGACATCTCTTTTAAAATTTGTCATATTAGAATGAAATCTAAGAAGTTAAAATTATTATTTCAAATAAAATAAACAAATCCACAGAGTATTGATAAAATAGTTGAAGATGTTTTTCTGGAAACTTTCATTAATATCTTCAATACATGGTCTTTGGGTGATACTTATTCATTTGCTTTATGTATTGACATCTACATATATGATTTTGTAGCCTCAAGCTTTGATCATTTGGAAGATATTATTTTAGTGAATTATGTGGTTTTACCAAATATTTACAGTTTTGACAATAAAAAAATCACGTTCACTAATAAAAGTTTTCAAAAATTTTACTGCTNATTCATTTGCTTTATGTATTGACATCTACATATATGATTTTGTAGCCTCAAGCTTTGATCATTTGGAAGATATTATTTTAGTGAATTATGTGGTTTTACCAAATATTTACAGTTTTGACAATAAAAAAAATCACGTTCACTAATAAAAGTTTTCAAAAATTTTACTGCTTCCTAAAAGCCTAAATTTTGTCATTGATAACAAATGCTGACAGCTGCTCTCCTTAAAGTGATAGACTCATGTTTTTTTGATAAAAGATCTATCAACTCATCATTCTCCATAATTAGAGTTTGTCTGTTAATCTTATTTCCAAATGGTATTCCCTAACAAAACAGGTAGTTCAGCATGTATCTCAAACAAATAGCAGCAAGTGCTTTCTGTGGAGGTAGAGATCTGATCTTGAATGAGGCAAAAAAAATCTTTCTGCATACACCCATTTCCTGGCATAGTAAAAAGACATGAATCAAGAGGCTAAGGATGAATAATGTATTAAGGTATTCCTGATTTTTCTTTTTAAAAAAGGAAATAAAAAAAAAAAAATTATTTTTGTTGTCGTTGTTCCTCTTCTTTTCTTTTACCCTCCCCCTTTTTTCCTTTTCCTTTTGCTTTCTTTGGTGGTTCTGAGTAACACAATTTTTAGAGTGTGGCAGGTAAAGAATGCAATGACTATTAAAAGAACTTGAGTCTCAGCTATACCCCCTGGATATTCTTGATCTCATCTATTAATACAACCAGGTACCATGACCTGGAAGGACCGAATTTTCTCTAGGCCTAGATAGGCTGGAGGCTCAGAGGCAGAATTTCTGCTTTCTAGGTAAAATACTGAATATTCATCAGAGAAAACTTCGGCCCTCTAAATTTCTATTGCTAATGAATTTCCCTTCTGACAGATGTATTTTGCATTTTAATCTTATGGATGCACAAATGAATGTGTGAATGAATAAATATTAATAGCATACAGAGCATTGTGCCTTCTTCAAAGGGTTCTGGCAGTCATTCTCCTGGGAGAGTTTTGCACTTTGATATTCATAGGGCAGCTTCACCTTTTTTTTTTTTTTTATTATCTCTAAGTCTTTTCACCCATGACGAGGAAGGGTCATGCACTGTCACTTCTGTGTGTACAGCCCTGTGTACTTACAGACAATGAAGAGTTGGACTGACCTCTGCATTCCTGTCTTTAGTTCCTCCTCCATGCCTGCCCGCCAGCCCTTCCCTCTACAGCTGTGCTGCTAGGGAAGGTTA
>VZQC01007977.1:0-55003 GCA_009823505.1 Rhizomys pruinosus
AGGGAACTGCTCAGTCCGCAAGGCTGGATGTCTCAGTAGTCTCAATCTGGTGCTGAAGGCCCGATGGATTCCAGGAGATCTGCCGGTCTCAGTACATGCTGGGATGCGTAGGGTTGATCCCAGCAGCAAGACAAACTCACCAGTGAGAGAGAGGCAAGCTGCAGGAAAAAAGGGACCAGATCCCTCTGGCATCGCCTTTAATACTGCCTGCCAGCGGAAGGTGACACCCACATTTGGGGTGGGCCATCCGGGTTGAGGTATTCCAATCTGAAGATCCTTTTTCTCTTATTTGTTCCTTAGTCCAGTCAAGTTTACACCCAGGATTAATCATCACACCTTGGAACTGGAGTTAATGGACTGTTGTTAACCACCTTGTGGGTGCTGGGACTCGAACCCAGATCCTCTGTAGGAGAAGCCAGTACTCTTAACCTCTGAACGATCTCCCCAGCTCCAACTAGAATGGTTCTTAGAAATAATAAGAAATAAAGGAAGATGCTTTTAAAACCAGACCGTGGAGTACGGTTCTGTATGTGCTGAATGCTCTTTCTGAGTGACATGCCATCCAGATTTTTGAGCACAGAAGTAAGTCAGTGAATACAGGGCTACATGAAGAGTGAGCCTAAAGGTGTGCTGACTTAGTGGAGTGACCTTGGCAGGGGAAGTCACCTCATCACTCTGCCTCAGTTAACTGTTGTACAATAAAGATGGAAATAGTACACACCTGAGGTTTATTCCAGTGACCCTGTGCTCTGCCGCCACTTGGGTTTCATAAGTGTTTTACAAACACTCCTGGAGATCTCCTGAGGCCAGTGGAAGGTGGTCCCCCCTCCCTGCCAACTGGGATTACGAAGAGGCATCTGAAGGAGGCAAGCAAAGCAAGCCTTCAACACAGTGAAGAGGCATTTAGGACTCACATTGGAATACAGGCAAAGGAGAAGCAGCCTTCAACACAGTGACGAGACATTTAAGACTCACATTGGAATACAGGCAAAGGAGAAGCCCATATTCCAGGATCACGAAGAAGAGACAACACTGGAAAGGGGCAGGATAATCCCGTGCCAAGCTTTACCAACCCTATGGAAGACTTCTGCAGTGGGATCCCTCTGGGGATGCCGTAGGACACAGATATTCAGAAACACAATTGGGAACATATTTAAAGAACTACAAGATCATAAAGAACAAATTAAAGAACTAAGAAAAGAGAATGAGGAACTCAAGAAGGACCCAGAGAGAGAGAATGACAAGCTCCGGAAGGAAGTAGAAACACTGAAAAGGTCCCATGCTGAAAAAGATAAAGAAACCAACCAGCGAACCAAAGAGCTACAAGAAGACATCGAGAAGCTCCAAAAAGAAGTAGAAATATTAAAGAAATCAGAAGAGGAAATGAAAACGGAAATCAAATACTCATCCATTCAAGAGGAAAGGAATGGAAAAAGCCTCAGAAGCAGAATGGAGGAAGCAGAACAACGAATAACAGACTGGAAGATAACACAGAACAACTAAAAACCTCAAGGATAGATTATGAAAAATTTAAAAATACACAAAAATGGAACAACCAGGAGCTGTGGGACACTATGAAAAGATCAAACCTCCGCATCATAGGAATAGAAGAAGGAGAAGAATCCCAAGAGAATGGTATTGATCAGATCTTCAACAGAATAATAGATAAAAACTTCCCCAAACTAAAAAAGGACAAACCAATACCAATACAAAAAGCACATAGAACTCCAAACATACAAGATCAGAAAAGAAATTCTCCACGCCACATCATAGTTAAAATGCTAGACACCCAAAACAAAGACAAAATCCTTAAAGCCACAAGAGAAAATCAAGTGACCTATAAGGGGAAACCTATCAGAATTACAACTGACTTCTCAACGCAAAGTATGAAAGCAAGAAGAACCTGGAGCAAAGCATTCCCAGTGTTAAGGGTCAATAGATGCCAACCCAGGTTACTATACCCAGCAAAAATGTCAATTATAGTTGAAGGAGAGAAAAAAACCTTCCATGACATAAACAACTTGAAAGAATACATGTCCGGAAAACCAACCCTTCAGAGAATACTTGAAGCAATTCAAAGAACAGAAGAAAGGAGCAACCTACCCCAGGCACCTAGAAAGAGAAATCAATAAAAGCATAACTGCAGAAGTATAAACCTAAACCAAAACCGCAAATGGATAGTAAGGCAAAAGGAAGCAACACAAACCTATCAGTCATAACCTTAAATATTAATGGACTAAATTCCCCAATCAAAAGACATAGACTGGGAGACTGGATTAGGAAACAGAATCCATCAATATGCTGTCTACAAGAAACACATCTTACCTTCAAGGACAGGCACCACCTTAAAGTGAAGGGATGGAAAAAAATATTCCAAGCAAATGGTACCAAAAAGAAAGCGGGTGTTGCTATTTTAATATATCGGACAAAATAGAACGTCAAAGTAAAGAAATCAGAAGAGACAAAGAAGGCCATTACATTTAATCAAAGGAACAATTCACCAAGAAGATTTCACAATTATGAATAATATATGCCCCAAATTCTGGTGCACCAAACTTTATAAAGAACAGTTCTCCGGGACCACAAGTCACGACTAACCCCAGACACCAATGGGAGATTTCAAACCCCATGAGTCCTTTGGGGGTCAACAGGACAAAGAATAAACAGACATCTGAACTGAACGTATGATACACCAAATGGACCTCATAGACCTATACCAAACATCCATCCTAATACCAGAGAACACTTTCTACTCAGCACCCACGGAACATTTCCAAAATCGACCACATCTGGCACAGAAGAAACAGGCAATAAACTCTCTAGCAAAAAAGATTAAATAATAGAACTTAACTATTTGCATTGCATTCGTCAGACCACAGTGCAATAAGCTCAACACAACACCATGGACAAACCTCTGCCTACAAGAACACTGGAGACTAAACAACACACTCTTGAATAATATGGGTCAAGTAAGAGATATAGAAATAACAAGCATTCCTGAACTGAATGACAATGACAAAACAACACAAACAAACCCTATGGATACCTTAAAAGCAGTCCTAAGAGGGAAGTTTGTAGACCTGGGTGCCTAAATTAGAAAAACAGAAGAGCACAAGTGAATGATCTAACACTACACTAACAAGCAACTTGAAGGCAAAAAGATGAACCCTAAACTCAACAGATAGGAAGAAAACAAAAATCAGAGCAGAAATCAATGAAATAGAAACAAGGAAAAAATATAAAAAATCAATGAAGCCAAAAGTGGTTCTTTGAAGAATAAACAAGATAGACAGACCTCTGCCCAGTTAACAGAAAAGAAGGAAACAACTCCAATCAATACAATCCGTGATGAAAAGGAAATATCACACGGACAAGGAAAAGATCTAGAAAATCATATGGGAATATTACAAGAACCTATATTCTACCAGTTTGAAAACCTAGAAGAAATGGATGAATATCTGAATCCTGGGAATCGCAAAGCTCGGCCAAGAAGAGATCAGCAGCTTAAACAGACCCATAACATAGGAAGAAATAGAGGAGGATGTAGTAAGAAGCCTCCCAACTGAAAAAGCCAGGCCCAGGACGTTTTCACAGAAGAATCTATAAAACATTTCAAAAAGACCTACAACCATATTACTGAAATTTTTTAGAGAAGACATCGAGGGAACTCCCCAAATTCCTTCTATGAAGCCAGCATCACCTTACCAAAACCAGACAAAGATACAACTAAGGAGAATATAGACCCATCTCCCTCATACACAGAATGCCAAAATTAAACAGAACCTGGCAAACTCGCATTCAGGACCCCACATCAATGAAGATCATCCATCATGACCAAGTTGGATTCATACAAGAATGAAGGATGGTTCAACATAAAAAATCAACAAACATCATCAAACTCATAAATGGAATCAAGACGAAAACTATCACCATCATCTCAATTGATGCGGAAAAGCCTTTGACAAAATCCAGCATCCCTTCATGCTTAAAGTCCTAGAAGGAATTGGATTGGAGGGATCAATTCCTCAATCAATCAAAGCCATATACAGGAAACCCACAGCCAATATCATCCTAAATGGGGAATTGACAGAAACATTCCCTTTAAAGGTAGGCACTCGGCAAGTCTGCCCCTGTCACCACCTCCTCTTCAATATAGTGCTTGAAAACACTGCTAGAGCAATAACAGGAGAAGAAATTAAGGAGTACTCAATTGGAAGAGGAAGTCAAACTCTCCCTATTTGCTGATGATATGATTGTTTACTTAAGGAATGCTAAAAAATTCCACCGAAAACTCCTAGAAACGATTAACAGCTTCAGCAAAGTGGCAGGATACACAATTAACCTTAAAAAAATCAATGGATCTTTCTTTACACCATGAAAATGCAACTGGAGAAAAGATTCAAAGAGACCTTCCCACTCACAATAGCCTCAAAACAATAAAATACCTAGGAACAAACCTAACCAAAAACACCAAAGATCTCTACAACAAAAAATTTTAAACCTTTAAAGAAAGAAATTGAAAGAAGATATTCAGAAGATGGAAACCTCCCATGCTCATGGATTGGGAAAATTACATTGTAAAAATGTCCATTTTACCGAAACTCTTGTATAGATTTTAACGCAATCCCAATCAAAACCCCAAGTTTCTTCACAGGCTTGGAAACAAATGTTCTTAAAAATTTGGAAAAATCAAAGACCCAACAGCCAAACCCTGAGTGAAAAAAGTTACACAGGGTCGATCTCTATACCAGACTCAAACATACTACAGGGCTAAGTCATAAAACAGCCTGCTATGGCACAAAAAACAGACCTGTTGACCAATGGAACAAAACCGAAGATCCAAATCTGAGCACATACAATTTCTCAGCCATCTTATATTTTGACAAGGGGGCCAAGAAGCCACAATGGAGAAAAGTCAGCATCTTTCAGCAATGGTGTTGGCAAAACTGGATCACCACCACTTGTAGAAGAAATGAAATAAAACCCCTACCATCTCGCCTTGTAAAAGTGAACTCCGATGGATTAAAGACCCAACGTGAACCCCAAACTCTGAAAGATGATAGAAGAAAAAGTTGGCAACAGACTATAAGAATAGGCATAGGAAAAGATTTCCTAAGCAGACAGCAGCTGCACAAGAATTAAGGTCGACAATTGACAAATGGGACCTCATTAAACCAAAGCTTCTGTACTCAAAAGAAACAATCAAGGAAGTGAAGAGAAATCCCACAGAGTGGGAGGAAACCTTTACTGCAGAAACATCGGACAAAGCATTGATTTCCAGAATATATAAACTACTCAAAAAAAAGAAAAAAAAACAAAAACAATGACCCACTCAGTAGATGGAGCAAAGAACTGAACAAGACTTCACAGTGAGGAAATTAGAGATGTCTGAGAACACCTCAAGAAGTGTTCAACATCACTAATCATAAGGAAAGGCAAATGAAAACAACATCAAGATATCCTACTACCAATAAGACTGGCTAGAATCAAGAAAACAAATGATACCAAGTGCGGAGAGGTTGTGGGGAAGGGGAACACTCATCCACTGCTGGTGGGAAATGTAAACTCATACAGCCACTATGGAAAGCAGTGTGGAGAACCTTGGAAGACTTGAATGAACTTGCCACCCCCAGCCATACCACTCCTGGGCATGTCCCTCAAGACTACCCACAACAGAGATACATGCACTGCCATGTTTTGCAGCTCTCTTCACAATAGCAAGGAGCTGGAACCAACCTAAGTGCCCCTCAACTGACGAGTGGATAGAAAAATATGGTACATCTACACAATGGAGTTCTATGCAGCAGTAAAGAAGAACGACATCAGAGTTGCAGAAATGCGACTAGTGACAATCATGCTGAGTGAAGAACACAGTCCCAGAAAAACAACGACGAATGGTATCCCTCATCTGTGGACTAGTGCCAATTACCTAGTTGTAAGTATTTCTTGTGTGGGCCCCCTGAGCTTTTGTAAAGCAGTTGGGCGTAATGCATGTTGGAAACAACAAACAACAGAAAGACTGCATCAAAGAACTGACTGAAACCAGTGAACTTCTTGCTCAAAACAGTTCAACTTCCTCATGAAGAATATTGAGAAAAGACTGAGAACAGAGATGAAAAAACATGTTTGGCAGAATGCCATGAGCTCTGGTGGGTGGTGGGAATGGGCGGGAACACGGGTCTAGATTTATTAAAAAATAAAAATAAATTTATGTAAAAAAAAACAAACACTCCTACTTAGCCTTGTTAGAAATCCAGAACCGTGTTCTCACCCCGCATTTGGATATTCATTCTTAAGCTGTTTTTTTTCTGTTCTGTTTATCATGACTGGAGTACTGATACCAGTCAGTGTTCGCACTGCAGAAAAAGCATCCAGAGATTAAAGAACGTGCAGAATTTTGCTGTTGTAAGTCATCAACTACTGCAAGAAGAATCTAAAGAGCTTCCTTATGTCAGCTCCAGCTGCAGGAAATGTGGCTCTGGTCTGAGTTCTGCAGGAGCTGATGGAGTGACTGAGTACGAGTCCCTCCACCAGTCCCCTGGCTGCTTTGGGCCGGGGGGGGGGGGGATTGCAGACTCTTTGGAGAATACGTGATCAAGAGGAACAGGAATTGAAAATTTATTAATATAATGAATCAGCTCCCTGTTTGATTCTGAAGCACCTACCAGCCCCACTGCCTTTATGCAGGTGAAGTAAGCTCGGAAGTAAATGTGTCTTCACTGCACTTGGTTCATCTGTTTTGTATCTGAAGTGCGTTGGTCTAGGGTGGAGGCACAAACTTCTGACAAGAACGAGAACCTTCCAATCATAGTTATAATTTCATTAAGTAGTGAGAAGCTATATAGCATGCTCCATAATAACAATTATTTTCACTATCTGGCTATCGTGTAGCAAAAAACACAGCATGTATTATTAGTATTCTAGAAGACATTTTCACACAAAGAAACCTTAAAAAAAAAACACTAAACTAAACCAAACATACTGCTTGGTTTATATGGTCATCCATATTCTTGTTCTAAGTCTTAATGACTTTGAGCTGAACTCAGAGTCACACTCCACAGGTATTTCTTGTCCTCAGAAGTTCAACAACTCGAACGTTTGTTTGATAAGGTACAAAAATTGCTGAGTGTTGTGGTGCATATCTTTAATCCTGGCACTTAGGAGGCAGAGGCAGGTGGATCTCTGTGAGATCCAGGTCAGCCTGTTCTCTGTAGGGAGTTCTAGGCCAGCTGGGACCACAGGAAGACACTGTCTTAAAAAGACCAAAACACACACACACACACACACACAGCATAGGAAGACACTGTCTTAAAAAGACCAAAACATACACACACGCACGCACGCACGCACGCACGCACTCACGCACACACACAAGCAACAAAAGAAAAAATTGATACATTAAGTATAAAAGTTAAAGATTTTAAGTTTCACCAGTTGTGGTGGTGCATGCCTATAGTCCCAGCACTTGGGAGGCAGAGGCAGGCATATCTTTTGTGAGTTCAAGGCCAGCCTGGTCTACAGAGTGAGTTTCAGGACAGCTGGGGCTACAGGGAGACCCTGTCTCGAAAAGACCAAAAACAAAAAAAAGAGATTTTAAGTTTCAAAATATACCGTCAAGTAAATGAAAATAGAAACCATAGACAACAAAAAAATACTTGTCAACCATATATTTACTGAAGGGTTTGTATACAAAGACTGTATGAAAAACTTTATTTTTTAAAATTTTTATTTATTCATTATTTTTTTATGTGTATGAGTGTGCTGTCTGCATGTAGGTTGGTACACCCATGTTGTGCAATGCTGCGGAGGTCAGAAGAGGGCGTTGGATTCCCCTGGAACTCGAGTTAAAGATGGTTCTTAGCCACCATGTGGGGGCTGGGAATCAAATCTGGGACCTCTGCAAGAGCAGTTGGCGCTCTTAACCTCTGAGCCATCTCTCCAGCCCCTGAAAAAGTTTATAGCTCAGAAACAGAAGAAAGCACGTCATGCAGGACAACTTGAGTTTGATTCCAGGATCCCACAGTAGGAGAGAACCAGTTCCATAACGTTTTTCTTTGGTGATTTCCACATATGAGACATTGCATACATCTGCGTGTACACACACACACACACACACACACACACACACACACACATACTTTTTTAATTAGAAAAAGGAAACAGATGGCTAAATTGAGACCAGGACTTGAATAGACAATAGTATATTTATGGTGGGCAAATAAACGTACCAGAAGATTGTCATTAGTCACTAGGAAAATATGAATTTGAGCTACAGTCAAATATCACTGTCCATAAGGGATGGGCATAAAAACAATTGCAGTGTGCCATGTTGACAAGGATGTTGAGAAAGGAGAACCTTGTAGATTGCTGCTGAGAATGTGGGATTGTGGTCATTCTGGAAAACGTTTGTGTATGAGCCCGCAGTTCACTCCTGCTTCAGGAGGAATGAAAGCATCTCCACACACAGACTTCCATATAAATGGGCAGCAGCACAGCTCTTAAATAGCCCATCAAATTAAACATCTAAATGCCCATCAGTTGAAGGAAATAAGCAAAATGTGGCATATTGTACCCAGAGGATTAAATACTATTGAGCAGTAAAAAGAAACCAGACACATGCTGGCCTGGATGAACCTCACCCTTAATATAAGGGAAGAAGACCGACCCAAACCCTGTGCATTGTATGATCTCTTTTATCTAAAAAGGCAAAGCTGGAGAGACAAGCAGATCGTTGGTGACTTTGGGCTAGGAGTGGGGAGGAGCTCATCACTAACAGTCACCCAAGAACACTTCAGAGTGAGGCATGTTAAACTGAATTTAATTTGAGGATGCCTCCATGTTGGAGTCCTTATATAATGGGCCTAATTGAGTGGGCTTTGTAATGAGGTGAGTTTCAGCCAATCAGTTGTGGTTAGTCAGATCCAGTTCAAATAAGGCACTCCTCCATCTGCAACCAACCAAATTGTTTCTGTACCTCATTCCATTTTTGGTCTACAAATGCTGCTGGCTCAAAGTTGGAGAGGAGTCCTGTTTGAATCTCTACTGATGATTCGTGTATCATTTTCACTCAATTAAACTCTATTAAATTCAATTTGTAAAATTTTCACTTAACATATTCAAGATCTGGACTGCAGTGTTAGTTGTACAAATGAAAATTTATCAAAGCTTAACCATCCACTTAATATGGATGAACATATTAACTCAAAAAATAAAAATGTATTAGATATTGCAGATTACAAAACCCTTTGCCATTTGCTATTTCATCTGATTGTAAAAGGTATATTACCCATTTTTCAGAGGAGGAAATTAAGGCTTAGATTGTTGTGACTCAGCCACCAACTAGCAAACCAGGTAGTTGCATTCCCATGTTTTGACCTCAGCTTGTGAATTTAGGGAGGCTGAGGCTTGCCTGAGGCCATCAGGGTAACTGAGGAAAGCTAGCCAACTTTCCCCCATGAAGACCCTTCCTGTTTGTGGCCCAGCTTTCTTTTTTTTTTTAATTTTATTTATTTCTGTATGTGTATGAATGTACTGTCTGCATGCAAATTTGTGCACCCATGTCGTGCAATGCCGTGGAGGTCAGAAGAGGGTGTCGGATTCCCCTGGAACTGGAGTTCTCCTGGAGTTGGAGTTTCAGACGGTTCTCGGCCACCATGTCGGTGCTGGGGATCGAACCTGGGTCCTCTGTAAGAGCGGTCGGCGCTCTTAATCGCTAGGCCATCTCTCAGCCCCTGTGGCTCAGCTTTCTAGTGGCCTTCATGAGCCCTCTGACCCTGGTGTCTGGGCATTTGTCAGAGTCCGCTCAGAAGGCTCACCTTTGCACATCTGCAGAAGTTAAAGGAAGGTTATTCTGCAGTATTCTTTTCTTCCCTATGTACTCTCAAGTCCCTTTTGAAGCATTGTCTTTCTTGTGTCATTGGATGGGGTAAAAAGAGAAAAATAGCTAAGTTTGTATTTCACCATAGGTATCTCTTTTATTTTAATCGGTTATCACAGTGATATATGTTTAAAGTTCAACTTATATGTTTAGCCTTATTTTCTGAAATATCTAAATTCAATGAAAATTAAAATCTGAATTCAGCGCGGTGGGGGGGGTGATGAGGTAGTTTTCAACACAGACATCTACCTAAGTCCTGTGGGCACTGTATCCTCCATAATCCTCCTTCCTTAGCCCCTTTCCTCTCCCCTGCGAGCTTTCTGGTTCACTCCATCCTTCCCTGTTACTGCCCTTGTAAATCTGAGAACTTGGATCTCTTTCTTTACATCTTTGGGAATTGCATTGTAGATGGGCCAGCCGTACCCATACAACTTGAGCAGGCAGAGCTTTTGAAGTTTTTTTGTATCTGCCAACAAACCAAGTCAAATTAACCTTTTAACTTCATCATTTTAAAAATTTCCAATGAGAACTATAGGTTCTAGTTGGACCAATAATTTATTTTTTAACAATAAACAAAATAATTTCCTCAAAGGGTAAAACTTAGATGAGCTTTCAGTATTCTAGGAGAACCATCATGTCACAGATTTATGTAAAAGACCTAACCATTAACATCTAATACCCCGAGTCTGCAGAATTCTTAATAGGAATATAATGAGTTCTTTTCATCAGAAGAGGAAATGGGGAACCCCTAGTCACTGGAGGTTCTTCAGTTTTGTTTCTGAGTATACCTGATAGCTTGGTTTCTGAAATGGTTTAGAATTACTAACTTTATTTTATTTTTAAAAGCTTTTAAATATTTATTTTATGTGTGTGAGTGTATTGCCTATATGTATCTAAGTGCACCTGTGTCCTACAATGCCCACAGAGGTCAGAAGAGGGCGTCAGATTCTTCTGGAACTGGAGTCGCAGATGGTTGTTTGCTACCATGTGGGTGCTGGGAATCGAATCCAGGTGGTCTGCAAAAGCAGTCAGTGCTCTTAACCACTGAGCCATCTCTCCAGCCCCCAATAAATACCATTTTTAAACAGAGAGATGACATCCATTCTTTAAAATGTTATAGATCCTGCCCTTTAGTTTGGCCTCCTAACTTCCCCTTGAAGGAAACTGCTGCTTCTCTTAGAGCTTGTGCTGCAGTTTTGAGAGAGCCTGAGCTTGGGCAGGCTGACACTGTGCAGCACAGCCTTGCATACGGTGTTTTCCTCCCTCCTGCACACGTATACACCTGCCCAGACATGCCTGTCTCAGACATGCAGGGTAGTTTACCAAACTTCCCAAAGTTTAAATTGTAGCCTGGGCCAATCAAAGCAGCTGGAAGCTCCCTGGGAGTGCAGCAGTGACAAAGGCTGTCATCACAAAGGAAGGGAGCTCTTTTCCTTTTCCTTTCCCTTTCCCTTTCCCTTTCCCTTTCCCTTCCCCTTCCTCCCCTCCCCCCATCCTCTCCCTCCGTCTCCTCGTCCTTCTTCCTTCCTTCCTCCTTGTCTTCCTCCCTCCCCTCCCCTCCCCTCCTCTCCCCTCCCCTCTCCTCCCCCCCCTCCCCTCTTCTCTCCTCCCCTCCCCTCCTCCCATCCCCTCCCCTCCCCTCTTTCCTCTTTCCTTTTCTTTTTCCTTTTCCTCCCTTCCCTCTCCCCCTCCCCCGTCCCCACTCCCCCTCCCCCCCACCTCTCTCCTCTCCTCTTCCTCCCCCTCCCCTCCCTTCCTCCCCTCCCCTCTCCCCTCCCCTCCCTCCCCTCCCCCTCTCCCCCCTCCTCTACTCTCTTCTTCTTCTCTTCATTGGTTCTAGGTCTTCCCCAGACAGTTAACTGTAAGTGCAGTTTTCTCACTCAAGACATATGCAATTATTAAAATGAGATTTCTTGCAGGCATGGTGGCGCAGGCCTTTAATCCTAGCACTTGGGAGGCAGAGGCAGGCGGATCTTTGTGAGTTCAAGGCCAGCCTGGTCTACAGAGTGAGTTCCAGGACAGCTTGGGCTTCAGGGAGACCTGTCCAAAAAAACAAAAAAAAAAAAAAAAAAAAAAAAGATTTCTGATTTATAGGAAAATTGCATTTTCTCAGTTAATCGGTAAAAAATGGCAGCGGTAAAGCATGAGCAGCAGCTGTTTAGGTGTGGACAGCATTCCAGAAGGGCACAGCACTCGTCAGGGCTCTGTGGGAGCTGTCGCGTGCTCAGTCCCCAGTCTGCTGTGGATACCATTCCAGAAGGGCACAGCACTCGGCAGGGCTCTGTGGGGGCTGTCGCGTGCTCAGTCCCCAGTCCGGTGTGGACAGCATTCCAGAAGGGCACAGCACTCGGCAGGGCTCTGTGGGGGCTGTCGCGTGCTCAGTCCCCAGTCCGGTGTGGACAGCATTCCAGAAGTGCACAGCACTCGTCAGGGCTCTCTGGGGGCTGTCGCCTGCTCAGTCCCCAGTCCGGTGTGGACAGCATTCCAGAAGTGCACAGCACTCGTCAGGGCTCTGTGGGGGCTGTCGCGTGCTCAGTCCCCAGTCTGCTGTGGATACCATTCCAGAAGTGCGGCAGCACTCGTCAGGGCTCTGTGGGGGCTGTCGCCTGCTCAGTCCCCAGTCTGGTGTGGATACCATTCCAGAAGTGCACAGCACTGTCAGGGCTCTCTGGGGAGCTGTCGCGTGCTCAGTCCCCAGTCTGCTGTGGATACCATTCCAGAAGTGCCAGCACTCGTCAGGGCTCTGTGGGGGCTGTCGCGTGCTCAGTCCCCAGTCTGCTGTGGATACCATTCCAGAAGTGCACAGCACTTGTCAGGGCTCTGTGGGAGCTGTCGCGTGCTCAGTCCCCAGTCTGCTGTGGATACCATTCCAGAAGTGCGGCAGCACTCGTCAGGGCTCTGTGGGGGCTGTCGCGTGCTCAGTCCCCAGTCTGCTGTGGATACCATTCCAGAAGGGCACAGCACTCGTCAGGGCTCTGTGGGAGCTGTCGCGTGCTCAGTCCCCAGTCTGCTGTGGATACCATTCCAGAAGTGCGGCAGCACTCGGCAGGGCTCTGTGGGGGCTGTCGCCTGCTCAGTCCCCAGTCTGGTGTGGCATAGCGCCAGCAGGGCTGCGTGTGCGAGCTGTCCCAGCACGACACACCGCATTGCAGAAGGTAATAGGAGAGTCAGCTGTCTTTTACATGACTATAATAGCTGAGTTAGAAGTATATGGCTTTGGAAAATATTAAAAGCTTGAAATGAAAATATACGCTTGAAATGGTCTGCTTTTAGAAAGAAGACCTTGTTCTCCTTATTAAAGAAATCAAGATTTTTCAATGAGCTGACCTTAATATAATTACTGTCCATTATGAACAGGAAAGAGGCTCATTTACTTCCTCAAAACAAGTTGACAGATCGGGTTTTAAGGTGAAGCTTTTGAAAAAGTGAGGAAGATGCACCATGGGGACACACTTTTTCCTTAGCACACTCGTCACTGGCCTCAATAAGCAAGCAAAAAGTGCAGGGCAGCATGTTATAAAGGTTACTTGGTTATATAATTAAAGTATCTGTTTTTTAAAAGCACAAGAATCAACCAAAAAGGAAAGTGTTCACTGCTTAGGACGATAGGGACTTGGGCTGCTGGAGTTGAACCTTGGCTTCCAGTGCTTCCTGCTATGGGAACTCTGGGAAATTCCTGCCCTCTCTGTGCTTCTGAAGGCAATTCACTTACCATTCAGACTGTTGGAATGACTGAAGGAAGTGGTCTAAAATGGCACCTGGCACAGAGTGAGTGTCTGACTGTTAAAAGTGATTTTCATAATTTTATTTTGGAACCATAATGACCCACATAGAAGGCTGATATTAAGACCACAGAAGAAATACTATTTTAATACTCTGGTGTCATTTCATTGGAAAAATTCTTAGCTTTCCAATGATTAGTATTCAAGGACTGGATCCAACAGCCCCCCTGACAGCTGGCCACAAAGTTGATATCAAAACAATAAAATAAGTTTGTGAGGGAAAGAAGATCTGAGTTAAGGGTAAAAGGTTGGGAGGACAGCAGCCTTCATGAGATCTGGCCATGCTGCTCTGGTTGGTGCTGACTCCCTGCCTTCTCCGTGTGCCTCATCGCATTGGGGCTGGTGCAGCCAGGGTTCCCGCCAGGTTCCAGGGGGCTCCACAGCCCCTGTCAGGTCCCTCATCCTACATCACACTCAGCACCTTTACTGTGGAAACAAGATTGTAATTTCCAGAGGTCAGGGAGCTATCCAAGACCAGCACCTTGCTTTCTTCTGTGGTAGCTGGGTAGCCTCTCTGCCCAGGGACACTGTGTCTCTGGTGTCTCTGCATCATAGTTGTCAAGGTTAATCAGTAGTGTTTCTATTTAGGAGGTCACAGGTGAAGAGGGGCTTGGTCCAAGCTGAAACAGGTACCTCGGGTTGCAGAAAAACCAGGAGGCCACTTTAGTCATGTGGATTTGGTGAGTGTGTGTGTGTGTGTGTGTGTGTGTGTGTGTGTGTGTAATGGAAAGTATTCTTGGTATTTGAGCTTAGCCCAAGGCAGGTAAAACCCAATGTAGGGCCATGTGATTTGTGGTGTATATGAGGTAGGAGGGAAGAAGAGCATCTGTTTTCCTAGAATTACTTTTCATTTATTTTGTATTGCAGTAGGGCTACTTTTAGATCCCTTTGGCCTCTGGAGCCATTCTTTTATTCAAACTGATCACCCCAACTTCATTGCTGAAACATCATCTGGGCTGACTGTTTTACCAGGCCCCATGGGAATGCTGTTAGATTGTTCTGTCAAAGATTGAGGCTGTTTCTGGTTTCCTAAGATACCCTATTGGCTATGGATTCCCGGTTTCGGTGACGCTGGCTGAGCTGCTCCTGGGCATGTTCCTCTGCAGAGTCCTTTCTTGTTACATGGCCCAGGTGTTCTGCTATGATGCTGTCTCAGCTTCATCAGCATCCCCAGAGATGTTTGGGTAAACTCAGAAAGAAGAGCCTCCGTGTCTTTGGGAGAGCAAGGTCTCCACATAGGTGCTAACCTTGAAACCATTTCTGGAGGAAGTAGTAACTTGATACCAGCATTTAAAAAAAAATGACCATGAACAGAAGAGTACAGAAAATATCTTCTTTCACTGGGTATTCTAGGAGTTATTTTATGAATCTCAGAAGCCCACATAAGGTATGCATATAATCATGTACTGAAGGACATCATGGAAGTGTCTCTTAGTGGGACTGATGTCAGCAGAGTTTGGAGGTCAAGAGGACAGGTACTGTCTCTGAGTCCTTCCTATCATGGCTTGTATTGCTTAAACTCAGGCTTTAGAAGGGTCCCAGCTACTAGGGTGTCTTCTTAGAGATGCACATCATCAATCAACCTGCCCTTACCAGGGTCTTTGGCCTGGGCATGCTTTAGAATTTCTGTGGTTTGCTCCATTCTTTTTAGGTCTTTGGGGTAGAACTTAGGATTTACATTTTACTTAGGTGTTTTCTCTAATTTCAGTGTAGTTGTTTGTAGAAGCACTGTGTAAGAGATATTGGCCTGCCTTGTATAGGTACTTTATGCATAAATTTAAGCCTCGAACATTTCTGAGATGTGACCCTCTCATAGCTTCATTTATGACTCCAAAGTCCCAGCTGAGTAAATTTGGTGCTCTCTTGTAAGAGTGTTAAGGGGAGACAGCGCGGAGTGAAGCCAGGTCAGTGCAGGGATGTGGAAGACACAAGGTCTTGCTCACAGAAATAGAATTGTTAAAAGTGGCAGCTTTGGGGAGGATCCTGGGCACGAAGTCTCAGTTGAAAATGTTACTGCTGCTTCTGGGTCTGCCTTTGAGACCTTCTGCATTGCTCCTAGAAATAAGGGAGGGACAGTGGTCTGTCCCCACTGCATGTAAGTTTAGTCCTAGCTCCACCCCTAGCTTTGGGGTTACAGTCAATGCTTCGGTCGGTCGTGGGGGCCCAAGCTGCCATATCCTGACAGTCTTTCCCTAAGAGTTGGAGCTCAGGTTCGCAAGGTTCTGTCTTTGCAGTGTAATATTCTTGTCTCTTACCGAAACAGAGATGCAAAATGGTGCAAAAAATGCATCATATCTGTTGAATTCCTTCAGGAAAGTGCTATGAACAGAATCATGTGCTGGTACCTGCTGTTCAGGTCAGATTTTATGACTCACTAAGTCGTGGTGCACCTTGAAAGCTCCTCCCTGGAACAAGCCCAGCTTTATGCTAGGAGATTGGTCTCAGTTACTTTACAACCACTTTTCTGGGTCTCCTATTCCTAAGGGGAAGGCTTGCAAATATAAAGGCTCAAAGCAACTGGCCTAGTTGACCCTTCCTGGCCTTGTCAATCTTATTATGGAAAGAAAGGGAGAGGATATTCTTTTCGATTTAGACAGCTCTTCTGATAGTGTGTAGGTAGGAGGTCATACCTAGTAGGCTGTTCGAGAGCTTCCTGGAAGCTGTGCTGGCTTTGGACTTTGTAACCCGAAGGAGACACCTGAAGTCTTAGTGGTACATGCGCTTCCCTCTCTCTCTAAGGGTTAACGGTTTATGCTTTAATTTCTTTTTCCAATTTTAGCCTTAATCTTAGATTATATCGTGCACATCTTTATAATGCATTTCATAAGTACTTAGTGCTTAATATTCCCAAGCCCTTGACTTGGACCCACAAATGACCTATATTTATTTGTCCTGAAAATGGTCTCTTCCACCCTCCTCCACTTTGAGATACTGAAGATTGAAGTTAGGCCTTTTGCATGCTAGGTAAGTGTTCTACCACTGAGCTACATCCCCAGCCCTCTCTGAAAATAATACTAGCAGAGGTAAATGTTTTGAAAGTATAGCCTGCAAAGCTGTCTGCCTGCCTGCCTGTCTGTCTGTCTGTCTCTGTCGGTCAGTCCACCCCTCCCCCCTTCCCCTTTCTTCCATTCTCTAATTACAGAGTTTAGGCTGGCCCCTGGGACTGCAAACATTTGCCACCATTCCAAGCTCTTTGATATATATCACTAGATCATATCTTTAATCACTTATATGTTTAATTATGTTAATGTATTTGCCTATTCTTGATTAGTTTTTACTGGAAGAATTAACAAATTATTTAGAAAGTACACAAAGCCAGAATTCTATATTATTCTCAAGTTAGCTGGGTATTGTTTTAATCAGAGATTCCATTATTGGTCCTTTCTCTAACTTTTAAGATGGAGCAGAGATCTAAGTTATTTTAGAAAGTTGCAGGCTATTTTAGGATTTTAGGTTACTCTGAGAATACTAAAGAACCACTTGAGAAACCTCAGCAGAGTCAGTCTCTGATCTTTTGCTGCAGACAGAATGAAGTGAAGAATAGAGGTGACAAAAGTTACACTGAAGTTGACAGCCTACAATCCGAGCACTCAGTGATTCTGAAGACTGGAGAGTAAATGTGGAAAGATGGTTGGTTATTTTCATGAATGATTTGTAAGGGATGATCCTAAGTTGTTAGTGGGCAATAGAAAGCAAATTCCAGCAAACAGAACTTGCTAGAAAGTGCAAAGGCTCAGCAGAGAAAACAAATTTCACTTCAGTATAAAAATTACAGTTTTATAGGTATTTGGAGAGACCTGCCCCCAGTGGATTTGGCCCCAGAAATAGAAATATTAATCACAGAAGAATGATAAAGAACTCAGAAATAGGGCATACTGCCAATTTTTAAAAGAAAGAGAAGACTGGTCCGCTTGGACTCCTTGATGGCAGGACCCTTGCTCCATGCTCTTTTCAGTCTGTGTCACTCAGTGCACACATCTTACTGAGAGGAAAGGGTGGCATTGGAGACAGTAGTTGACTGTGGGGAAGCAGCTGGTAGCAGGGGAGCACACGTAATAGATATTAAGAGGAGAACTTGGGGCAGAAAATGAACAGACCGAGATGGGCTTCTCCTGGTGAGAAGGTTGTAGTTTCTCATGATGGTGGCCATGAGGGCAGCTCTTCAGGTTACCGATGATCACGCTCATGCCAATGATGAAGGAAGGGCCTGTGTGATCAGTGCCCATAGGAGAAGGACAGAGGTACCTCTAGTCGTTTCTCCTGTAAAAGTCCCAGCCTTGTCAGCTTTGTTGCATAGTTTTATTGTGAAAGGAGGTCAGAGAGGGTGTGGCCACTATATGCTATGCAGCTTTCTGTCACAGATAGGACTCACCTGGGAGACTGGCAGGGAAGTAGGATAACCTTACTTAGGAAGTTCCAGGTGAGAGGGTCTATAGAAGCAGTTTTATTTTGTGCAGTATTGCTTTATTATAAATTGTGTGTTTTTAAGAGACTTTAAGACATGGAATTTCTAATCTTTATGACATAATTTTAACATTGTCCCTGAAACTTGTCGAAGCCTTGATAGCCCAGCATCGTGCAGTGCTTACCTAGCCCAGCATCGTGCGGTGCTTACCTAGCCCAGCATCGTGCGGTGCTTACCTAGCCCAGCATCGTGTGGTGCTTACCTAGCCCAGCATCCTGCGGTGCTTGCCTAGCCCAGCATCCTGCGGTGCTTACCTAGCCCAGCATCCTGCGGTGCTTGCTTACCTAGCCCAGCATCGCGCGGTGCTTGCTTACCTAGCCCAGCATCGCGTGGTGCTTGCTTACCTAGCCCAGCATCGCGTGGTGCTTGCTTACCTAGCCCAGCCAGCATCGCGCGGTGCTTGCTTACCTAGCCCAGCATCGCGCGGTGCTTACCTAGCCCAGCATCGCGCGGTGCTTACCTAGCCCAGCATCCTGCGGTGCTTGCTTACCTAGCCCAGCATCCTGTGCTGCGGACCTCACAGTGGCTCTGTAGACAAAGCTTCTGGACGGTAGAAAGGAGGGGACAGTGTTTGCTGAAGCTCTTCTCCCTGACTCAGAGGAGTTGGGGGTAGGTGTAGGTCAGCCCCCCTCCCCCCCCTTTCCCCGGGCAAAGTCTTTACAAGACAGGGTAGAGTCCACTTGTCCACTTAGGATTCCAGGATATAAAGAGCTGAGGCACAGGAGGCAGCTTGGGGAAAACGTGCAGGAATAGGAGAACACTGTGCTATTTTAAGAACCCAGCTTGCCAGCCAGGTTGCTTTGTTACACACCCCTCAACCCGAACCTCGGGGACTTTACTCCACCCTTTAGATCCTTCAGGAAGTACACAGATGCCAGCAGCTCATACTGTGTGGTGAATTAGAGCACTGACTCTGAGGTCTCCACTTGGAAGGTAAAAGTGAGGATGTTTCTGTCAATTATAGCATGAAGCGAAAGTGGTGCAACAACACACTGACAGGTGTCCTTAATTTAGTTGGTGGACAAGGAGGCCCTGGGAGGTTCTGGCTGCAGTGTCATCTTGGGTGACTTCTGTGATTGTAGGATGGAATTTTGCCAAGTGTCATGTTCTGGTTGTGTATTTAATGCACTCAGTTGGGGAGGGACTTAGTATTACTATCATGTGTTCTCAAGACTGTTCCTGCCCCAAACTATGGAGGAAATGACAAATTAAAAGATGCCCCCAGAGAAAGGCCTGTATTAAAGAGGTATACCAAGAGCTTAGAGTATGCCCCCTGAATTCACGCAAGCCATTTATGCTGCACTGGTTTACAGAGGAGTCGCATCAGCAGGGTTTAAGTCATCTGAGGACTCCTTAATGGGATAGTAATTTAGATGGGAAATTTGAAGAGGCAATATTCACTTTGCCTTTAGCTCTAAGTGAGAATCTCTAATGTAAGATTAAAGTTAGTTTTTCAGCATAGTGAAAAGTTTCTTCAGAGTAAAGCTAGAATTTAGCTTTGCTACTAGTATGCTTACCATATCTGAAATTCACAGTTAGGGCTACTTTCTTTTAATATTAAGTTTGTGTCTTCTATAGAGGCCCCTGAGAAATCTGTCTTGGCTCTCCTGCCTGGGAAGGAGGCCAGCAAGCAGGACCCATTCAGAGTTTCTAATGTAGGAAGCCTAGCCTCTAGTAAGGGAAAAGGGAAAAACAGAGAGAGAGAGAGAGAGAGAGAGAGAGAGAGAGAGAGAGAGAGTGTGTGTATGTGTGTGTTTGTAATTGCCTGCTTCATTTCAAGGGAGGGGACTTGTGTTGACGTGCTGTGGTACTGCTTTCTGCTCCTGGAGCTTTAATTCAGATCTGCTTTGTGGGACACGTCAGGGACTGAGTCCTTAACGGCTGTAATAATAACTAGCCACACTTTGAGACCTCTTTCCTGCTGGCTATTCCTGGTGTTCCAAACAGCAATGGTGAGCTTAAGCTATTTTTGAAGTGTACAAAATGGTCTGTAGCCATGACCACGTGAGCCAATGATTGACATAAGTATGTCAGGCCTTTCAGAGTGGCTTCGAAAAATCAGAGGACTAGTGCTTGTCGGAGAGGAAGGCACAAAGCACTGCGGCAGCCAAGTGTGGTACTCTGGAGAATTGAAACCCACCACCTTCTTTTCAGTTGGGTGAGTCCCCAGCTTGGGGATGATGGATCATGAGGCTAAATGTGGACTTGAACAGGTATAAGTGATATTTTGTGACTAAATTCTTTACAATGACATTGATAACTGTTTCTTCACCACTTGTGCTTATAGAACTGTTTTGACTTTATGAGAATTTACTTGGTAGGAAAAAAGCTTTCTTGTTAAGGTGGTCTGAATGTATCACATAATTGGTAGGGTCAAACTATTCTAACTGCAGTCTGGGACAAACCAAAATTAGGCAGAGAATTTTCCGTATGTCCTTACAAAATAAAAGGCAAAAATTCAGCTCTATTTAAAGAAGCTCAGACTATCCTGCTTATCTCCATAATATTTAAATTTATAATTAATTATGATATATCTTTACTAAAAACAAAAATACATTTAAGCTAAAACTAAAGCTGCTAAGATATGTTTGCACGGGTGGTAACTCTGCGAGACCTAGTTTTCTGCTTATGACATATGTATAATGCTCAGTGAACTGTCCTGAAATATAATTAGTACATACTCCACCCAACCCCCAAATCAGAACTGTGCTTTCCCTAACAAAGAACAAATGGAAAGAGATGCCATCTGTGAAGCTTTATTTATTTAGCTGTATGAATGTTTAGTTGTGGCTGTGCACAGAGCAGGGGTGGAGAGTGCTGGCGTGCCTTCTTTGTGAGAGGCTTGAGGTGGGGAAGAGTCAGCTGTGCTAAGAGGGGCAGAGGCTTTCTCTGAGAGGCAGGAATGAATTTGTGGCCTTGCACAGTCTGCAGAATGTCTTTGATAGCAACATTCACTTTAGAACGAGGGATGCTGTACTCAGCTGCATTGATCCCCATTACTGTGAGACACATGGAAGCAGACAACTTGCAGTGCTTACCACTGGTGACTCAGTATGTTTACCACTGGTGCCACTGATGACATGGTTTTCAAATGTGGTGAGTAGTGTTTGGTGCATTTCCAAATAAAAGAGCTTTCTTCTGTTTGTGTGATAGTTATTGTTCTGGAAAAAGTAGTGTATACAAAAATTGTTCCACAAATGGTTTCTGCTCACAAATGAAATGAAGTTAGAGTTTTCTCCTACTTGTCTGGGAAGATACTGAAAAGTCAGGCAAGATGCTCACTGAGGTGGGGAGTAGGTGTGTGATGGGCTGTCCCCATTACTGTGATAACTACAGATGTTCCCACAGATTTCCAAATATAAAATGAAACAAAGGAGCAAGTAGCAAGTAGCTAAGGGATTGTGCCATTGTTATTTGATGGCCAGTGTTGGATCAGTGCAGGTAAACCACAGCGCTGAAGAAGCCTGTGCCTTTCCTGAGCTTCTGAGCTGCTGTCCTTGATGCTCTTTCTAATTTTCCTTCTCTGTCTTCTCCATCTTGCTTCCCCTATCTGCTCCTTTCTTTCTCTAGGGTAAAATTTCTCATCTTAAGTTCCTTAAGTAAGTCTTAATCATTTGTAAGGTGTGTGCAAAAGAATTTACTATCATTTGCAGTGAAGGCACTAAAATTCACAGTGTACTTTTTTAGCATCAGTCTCTTGCCTTCTGATAGACTTTTTTCTTTTATCTAAAGAGAAGTTGGTGACTGTGACTTATATTGCACATCATAATTCTCAGAATGAGGCTATGGCAGCTGCCTTCTGCCTAGGTTTGAGGATTAATTTTGTGACTTAACTTGTCCAAGCCTTGAGTATACATTTACTTATTTAAATGGTGGATGTCACCAAGAAAGGAAAAAAAGTAAGGTGTTTTCCATTGCTTGATCTCATCAATCAGAGGTTGGTTAAAGCAGCTCTTTTGCTCAGTCTGTGACCTGTCATGCTCAGCGTTGCTGAAAAGTCCAGTTTTAAACTTTGGGTCAACTGCAGCCAGGCCCTCTGATGGTGGTTAGCTATATCTGCCAAAGCTGGTATTGGAAAGTGTGTGTGTGTGTGTGTGTGTGTGTGTGTGTGTGTGTGTGTGTGTGTGTCAGGGGTGGGGAGGGGAGTGGGGAGGGGGGTGGCATTATTGCTTTGTGTCCTAAAGAGAGACAAAGCTATGTTTCATGAAGCAACTTCTGTTTTCAACAGATGCTGTCAGTTGACATTTATGGATTTCATGGCTGAGTCGTGATTGCTGCTCTCCTAGGCCAGAGGGCAGATGCATTGTGTGCTTGGACCCTTGTCAGTGCGCTCCTCTTTGGCAGATGAAGGCAGGAACTGTCTGTCCTTGTTGGTTGGTATGGAGCATGCTATATGGAATATAGAACTGGTTACTACATGACGAAATGAATGGATGTTCATACATCTGTCTCACATATTCTGTGTTAACAGCTGCACAGAAAGAAAGTTGGGAGCTGCTCTGAGAGATGTGTTGATCCAGCCATGGGCAAAACAAATTGGAGTTTTTGTATTTTCAGTATGTGTTTGTGTAGTTAATGTAAATGTCTGATAAACAGTTGTAAAAGTCTACAGTATTGAAATCGGAAAGGATGAAAAACATTTAAACGTGGAGTTTCAGTTTCTTAAAAAATATATCACCAAAAAAAAAAAAAAAAGCCAGGCGTGGTGGTGCACACCTTTAATCCTAGCACTTGGGAGGCAGAGGCAGGCGGATCTTTGTGAGTTCAAGGCCAGCCTGGTCTACAGAGTGAGTTCCAGGACAGCTGGGGCTACAGGGAGACCCTGTCTCAACAAGACCAAAAAAAAAAAAAAAACAAAAACAAAAAAACCCAAAAAAAACAAACATCAGAGGGTTCATTGGAGTAGGAAATCTGTCACACTTGCAGGGCTGACTTCAGGAACATGTTGTGACTGACCACATAGGGTTGTGTAGCTGTGCAGCTGGCCAGTGTATGTCTAGGGTGATGTACTGAGCTGTCTTATATAGCCCAGACTGGATCTTTCTAATATGTCACATTCTGAGGGTAATGGAGTGAAATGGTTTAATTCATCCCTTTCTTAAGATCTTTATTAACAATTTAAATTTATGTCTTGTAATTATTTTTATAATTGTCGATGGGATTCTTGTACTAAGAACATAGGACGAAAGGTGATGGCATAGGCCACTTTAAGATTATAGAAGAACTCTGGTACTCAAATTGAGAAATAGAATAAAGGGCAGAATATTGAAAAGGGACATTTACTGTCATTGGGATGAGCTGGGCAGTGGATTGGGGGCCACAGAAACTTGGTGAGCAGAGAAATGTTTTCTTCCTAGTCAGTGGGCATGGTGGCAGTAGCCCTGGCATTTCTAATGTGCGTCTTGTAGAGATAGCCAACCATGCTAGTCAGCTCTATGCCCGCCAGACAGCTTGCCCGCCTAGAAGTCAGTTTTGGAATCTCAGCTTCTGCATAGCTGGCAGGAAGCTTACACCACAGTTAAGGTGGGAAAAATGTTCTGTGATCTGTATTAGAGAATCGGTATTTTTTTTTTCTTCATCAGTAACTGAGAGGTATTGTGCCAGTGTGGTTGTTACTGAGACAGTGAAGATACTGAGGACAGGGCGGTCATAGATGGCTGTAGGTATATAGTAGGTTCTTAAGAAATGGCTCGCGGGGCTGGAGAGATGGCCTAGCGGTTAAGAGTGCCGACTGCTCTTGCAGAGGACCTGGATTCGATTACCTGCACCCACATGGCAGCTGAGAACCGTCTTTAACTCCAGTTCCAAGGGAATCCGACGCCCTCTTCTGACCTCTGCAGCATTGCACGACATAGGTGCACAGATCTGCATGCAGACAGTACATTCATACACATAAATAAATAAAATTAAAAAAAAAGAAATGGCTTGCATGTAGCCTTGAACCTCAAAGTCAGGATTAGTGCAGGCAGGCTGAGCTGGCATGCACGGTTGGCTGTTTGCTACTGGGGCACTCTGGAGACATTTGTGCACATGTGGCATACACACCTGCTGTTACCAACAGTTGTTGAGTGGAAATCAATAGCTTTAGTCATGGCACAGATGGAAGTGAACATGGTCACCATTTAGTATAAAAGTCTCTGTGCAGTCACTGAATTCACAGTGTTTAAAATGATGTCCAGATGTAGCCGTGTCATCTTCCTCCAGGTACATTATTTCATTGATAGCCCATTGCTAGTAGGAGTGATGAGAACTTGTTACTTAGATGTTGAAGAGAACTGGATTATAAAGCTTGTGCTACTTGAGATAGCTACTGTTTGAAGTAGAGTGGATGGTCCATTGTTTTCTTCTCCTCTAGCATTGCCATTATTATTTTCTGGATACTTTATCTCAAAGAGGTTGCTTCAACCTGTTTAACAGTCCTTATCTTCTCTGATTGTAACCCTCTGCATATGTGAGAAATGCTAAGCTAGTTTCCTTTTTATGTTTGATGGATTTTAAAATTATTACAGTGAAGCTATAGAGTGAAATTTACCCCTGAGAAGCTAGAGTTTGTGGCAGCTTTATTGAAATAGTGGGCATGTACTTGACTTTAGTAAAAATAAAAGTTTTAAAAATGCAGTGTTGTTTTTTTTTTACATGTAACTGCACAATCCAGTTTTTTGTTTCTGAGGAAGAAGGTTCTGGAGGTGAGCTCAAGTGCCGGGGAGGATTTTCTGTAGTTTGGAAGGTTGTTCAGTAGTTAGATGAGTACTTCTTTGTTTTTTTTGAAGCTGATTTTGGCCTTCTACATTTATTTGCTCATTACTTTAAAAACAGTTGTAACATCAGTGATTCTGTCTCTTCCCTTCTACATGATGCAGGGTAAGTAAACTGGAAACAGATGTCTGCTGCCCCCTCCTGGTGTCAGAGCATTCCCAGCCCTCAGGCTCTACAGGTATAAACTGCCTGCTGTCCTGGAGGCTGCTGTTGGAGCACTGAGGAGTTGGGGAGGATGTGGGTTAGCTATTTAAAAATTTTTACAGTAGTTCTTTAAGTTAAAATCTTGTACTGTAGGAGTCTAATGGATGGTCTTTCTATAAGTAGAAAATAGTTTTGTACAGAATATGGGAGTGCAACCTAGATGCTTTCTGTGTGGTTTTGAATAGATACATAGCACTTGGAAGGACCCGGTTTCACATCCTACCTCTTTGGTACCTGGGCACCTTGTCACCTGTGCCAGTTAATTATAGGCCCTGTCAGCCTTCCTTTTCTTGGGAAGAGTGGACTTACTGTTTCATGATACCACAGTTCATGGTGCTGCTAATGAGTCCTAGAAACAGTACATTTGTTGTTGGACTTTTCATATAGGATGATGAGATGTTACATAAAATTTGAAATTGTTGTTCATTGATATTTAGAAAAGCCTGCCTAGGGTGTTTAATATAGTCATTGAAGTTCAGAATACTGAAGATTAACAAATTGTTTTCTAATTTTCTGTTCTGGGTAGTAGTAAGGAGGACCCTCATACCCCCATCTTTCCCAGTGTTTATGTAAATGTTCTTCATAAACAGCGAGTTACCTCTCCTTCTGTAGTCTGTGTAGCACGCAGTGCACCAGCCAACAGTGTCAGCCTACTGTGGCCACAGTTTTGAGTCCTTGGTCTGTGTGTTGCTGAAGGGAAATGTTTAAGTGTATCACAGCTGCTCAGGAGGAGTGAGTGAGTGGTGGCTCCTTTTGGGTCTTCATACATAGTCTGACTTGTATGGGCTGGGCACTTGACTAGGACCTGAACACCTTATTTAATCCCCCCTCATTGGCTGCTGTGCCTTCTTCAGGCAGGCTTATCAGGACAGGGAGTATGTATGAATAGTCTGCTGCAGCTCCTGGGTTGCTCTGTTCAGTCGAACCATCTCTCAAACAAACCCATGCTCCTTCTACCATCACTTGCCTTGGCATTCCTTGACTGGAACAGTGTAGAACAGAAATGTGTGGACAAAGCTCAGTTCAGCAAGGAAGAATGGGTCTAAGGAGAAAGTTGTTTTTAATCACTAGGAAAGGCCTCGTAAAAGTTGAGACTTCTTAAAAGGGTGCTTTTGGATGGTGGGGAGAAAGATGGGAGCACAGAAAATGTTTTCTTGATATTGAAGTTTTCATGCATGTTAAGACACTTTGAGGGACCCTGTTTTCTCATTTAGAATGTTCCCCAGGTTTTTCTGTCTCTCTCTAAATTCTTAGATGCTTAGCCTGGCTTTCCTTTATTATAACTTAAATTTTGTTTTCCAGGATTTTTTTTTTTGTCTTTGACTAGTAAGTTTACACATTGTATTGAAATTTTTTATATTTTTTGTTTTACATATGTTTTTTTTTGTACAAGATTATGTTACAAATTGAATCCAGACTTGTGTCCCCCTCCTAACCCCCCCAGCCCACCAGATTCACCGTTTCAGACAGTTCTTTGATCGTCTTTTCTGTTGGTGGTGGTGTTGCTATTCTTTCCAATATGCATCACTCCCAACAAGAAATATTTACAACTAGGTTATTGGGGCAAGCATCCCCAGATGAGGGATACCATTTGTTGTTTGTTTTTCTGGGACTGTGTTACTTCCTTTAACATAATATCTTTCAGTTCCATCAATTTACCTGCAAAGTTCATGATGTTGTCTTTTTTTACTGCTGCATAGAACACCATTGTGTAGATATACCACATTTTCTCTATCCACTCATCAGTTGAGGGGCATTTGGGTTGGTTCCAGCTTTTTGCTATTGTGAACAGAGCTGCAGTAAGCATAGCTGTGCATGTATCTCTGCAGTACGAAGAGTCTTGTGGGTATATACCCAGGAGTGGTATGACTGGGTCAGGTGGTAAGTTCATTTTGAGTCTTCCAAGGATTCTCCACACTACTTTCCATAGTGGCTGTACAAGTTTACATTCCCACCAGCAATGGATGAATGTTCCCCTTTCCCCACAACCTCTCCAGCACTTGGTATTATTTGTTTTCTTGATCTTAGCCAGTCTTATCAGGGTTTAATGAGGTCCTATTTGTCAATTGTCAACCTTAATTCTTGCGCAGCTGCTGTCTGATTTAGGAAGTCTTTTTCCTATGCCTATGTCTTGTAGTCTGCTGCCAACTTTTTCTTCTATCACCTTCAGAGTTTGGGGTTTCACATTGAGGTCTTTGATCCATCTGGAGTTGACTTTTGTACAGGGCGAGAGGTAGGGATTTAATTTCATTCTTCTACAAGTGGTGATCCAGTTTTGCCAACACCACTTGCTGAAGATGCTGTCTTTTCTCCATTGTGTCTTCTTGGCCCCCTTGTCAAATATGTGAGTTCAAGGCCTGCTTGGTCTACATAGTGAGCTCCAGGCCAGCTGGGACTAAAGAGAGACCCTGCCTCCAAAAAACGGAAAAAAAAAAAAGAATTTAGGAACTAAGTGAGATTTGAAGTTCAGGAGCTTTTATGTAGCAATGTGTAAATTGGTTTATTCTAACGTGAAAATGGTTTTGGTTTTCAGAAAATGAGGTCAGTTTTCTGTTAAATGCAATGCAATAAATGCAATAAGGCACTTCTTCCAAATCATGAATTTCACATTGGAGATAAATGAAGAGAAATGGGGTTCTTGGTTGCCAAAAGATTGGGAAGGACTGAGGCAATTTATGCCTATGGGCATCACTGTGAAATTGAGTTAAGCTGTTCTGAGGCTCTTTCCCTGTTCTTTTACACAATGTCAGATTTTCATTCTTGTAAATAGTTGTACTTTAGCATTATCAGCATTAAAAACATTCAGAAGAAAAATCCAGGCTAAGCATCTGTTAACCAGCCAGCCAGTTTCTAAAACTCTGAGCTGTAGGGTGTAACTGTCACTCCAGGAGCACCAGAGGCTGGGCCTGTGTGCACTCTTTGGAGGAGTTCCCCACCCCCTTGCAGACTTCTGGGAGAGAGAGAAAGACCATTCACATGTCATTCAAAGGGAAAAGTCTATAGATTGCCTCATTGGCTTATATTTGAAAGGATCTAATTTAGATTTCCTTCTTTTTCTCTCTCATTTTACAAGTGAAATGGGTCTCTTTTTTCATTAAGAGGTGCTGACAAAACTCATGTTGGAATATGATATGGTAAAAGCTTGATGGTTTACATTATTATGACTTATGAAACAAATTTAAAGAGTTCTTGGGTCTCTAGAGTAAGTAATGTTCAATACATTGAAAGAAACAAAAGTGCCGCCTCTCCTCCCCTGCCTGTTTTATAGTGTGTGTCTCCCTCCCCCACAAGCTCCCATCCATTTTGCTTTTGGTGCAGAATGCTAAACAAGTTGGTTATATTAAAATACTAACTACAGTTGGTCCTTTTCATGTAGCCTATCTTGTATATATTCAAATTCATAGTATATCATTTGAACATCATAAAATTGAATTTATATTCAGGAACTAAATGATATTGATAAAAAGAAGCAAGATAGAAATATTGGGATAGAAACTGGATTGAGAAATGATGTATGAAAAAGTTTATTAACAATAAAAATATATTTAAAAAAAAAGAAAGAAATATTGGGGTAAGGAAAAGATTCCAGGAGCTTTGTGTAATCTTGTAGTGTGATCACAGAATCTGCACTCAGGAAAACAAGTTACTGAATTAGGCTCCCTTACCAGATGTGCTGGGAGTTGTACGAGGCAAGCTGATAGAGAGACACTTAGAACTAAACCATGCATTTAAAGAACTCCTAGAACCTTTTATTTAATTGAAATGTGCTTGCTACATTAGGCTAAATTTTATGTTGTTGTGGATGTAGAGTCAATACAGCTCAGTTTTGAGGAAGGCAGAAACAGTAGCAAGTCAAACAGATTTGTTCACCTTTGGTTTTTCAGGTTTTCTCTTGTTTCACCAGACTCTCTTCAGTTAGACTGCTTTCTGTGTTTCTAGACCTTCAGTTTGCCATTCAACCTGTTGATGCTATAGGTGTCACATTCTACTGGGGGTTTGGGATACTTTTCATACTAGTTCAGTACATTTGAGTGCTGTGGGTTTTTTAGTAAAATTAAAACTAAATTATGCCGTGCTTGTGGTGCATGCCTTTAATCCCAGCACTTGAACTCACAAAGAGTGAGTTCAAGGGCAGCCTGGTCTACATAGTGAGTTCTAGGCCAGCTGGGGCTAAAGGGAGACCCTATCTCAAAAAGACAAAAACAAAACAGAACAAAAACCCCTAAAATTATATAATCATATTTCAGTAGTACTTTAAATGAGGGTGCTGCTGGTGCTCTGTTCAGAGTCAGTTAACTGCGCTTTCTGTATCCACACTTGTCTAAACTGTCCTGAACTAACTCTAATCCTTGCTATGGCACACTGATAGTCAGAGATACAATTCTACAGATACAGAAACCAAGATTCATGAAAGTGAGGTGACATGCAAGGCCAGATGCCTCTCAAGCAGCAGACCCAAGTGTGGAGTTCAAGTGAGGTTACCTTTCTCCCATGCTCTTAACCCTGGGTAGACTGACAGCCTACCTGATGCTTTAGCAGATTCCTCAAGCTGTGTCTCTCTGGGTCATTCTGCATCGTGCAGGTAGGCTGCATCATTATCTTTTCTTCGGGATGAAGAATCCATGTATCTGAGCACAGTTAAAAGGTCACTGCCATAGACCATAAATAGCACCAATGTAGGCAACTCTGAAGCCTTCAGGTCTTATGTTTAAAATACTATTTGAGTTGATAATGATTTTTCCTTTGGTAATCCTCATAAGGAAAGACAGTGTTGTCTGCCTTTCCTAGAAGATCTTTAGGTTCAGTATTCATACTCTGTAACAAATGAGTATTTAGAGGTGAAGATGATAACACAGAACTGCTCAAAGTCAGGTGGACTTTATATTACCTGAGCATGCCACATTGATGGAGGATAACCCAGAAATGTGAAGCAGGGCCCCACCCTCTGTAAACCTCACTTAGAAAGGCAAGCAGCAGATACATTCTAGCCAGAGGATCTTTTCAGAGCAGTTGGGCAGTGGTGTGTGTGTCTGTCTGTCTGTGTCTGTCTGTCTGTCTGGGTTGGGGGAAAGGTTGTCAACAGGTCTTAGCTGGAGGTCTTCTCGGGCCCAGTGTGAAAGGCTTAGGGGAACGCAGTCTGTGTGGCTGTGCCAGTGACATGTGAAGGTGCATGCTACTGCCTTGCTTTCTGTCTGGCTGCTTCCATCATGCTTTCTTTCATTTAGTTTTGGGGGTTTCTGTGTCTGTCCTGCTGCTGTTGGTATTCCCTCTTTTATATTCATGTGCATGTTTTCTTTGTGTGCACCCCATGGAAATCTTAACTTTTTAAGAGGTTGGGTTGTTTTTGTTTTGTTTATTTTATTTAATGTGTATGAGTATGTTGGTTCCATTATGTAAGTGCAATACCCATGGAGGCCAGATTAAGGCATTGGATCCTCTGGAACTGGATTTAAGGATGGGTGTTAGTTGACAGGTGGATTCTGCGAACAGAACCTGGGTCCTCTGGGAGAGCAGTTAGGTACTCTAAACCACTGAGCCATCTCTCCACCTTATAGAGGTGGGTTTTGATGCAGTAACTCCCCATTATCTCATTAAGGTATGGTGGTGTTTGTTGTTTGAGGTTTTTTTGTTTTTTGTTTTTTTTTTTTGACTCAAGGTAGATTTGGTTTTTGATTGGTCCTTTATGTCGGTAGCACTTGATTAAAAAGAGCTACCATTATCTGCTACAGTGGTCACTTTCATTGTGAGAGTAGTTAGAAATAATTAACAATGGTATATTTCACAAAGAGATAAGAATCTAAAGCAGATAGATGTATACCAAACTGGTTCTTTCTCATTATTTTCTGCCAATCATACATAACACCAGGAACATAACTAGGTTTGTTAAAAGACCAGCTTGACTTTTGTAAACTAGCAGTTTTTTTTCCTTAATTCCAGACATTTTTTTCATTGTTTTTCTTTGTTCTTTTTCTTTCTGATATGAATTACTTTTGATATAGGGATGCCAGGAGCCTAAAGCTTTCCAATTTATCCAAAGGTATTTGTGGAGGAAACAGCAAAGGCTTTTTGTGAGCTTTCTACACACTATTCAGCAGATTCACTGCTACTGCTAGCAGAGCCATGTGGGGGCCATCCTGCAGAAGGGATGCTCGTAGGGCAGAGTGACACAGAACCCAGAGCAGGCCAGTTTGGCCTCACTGCTCAGTGTTGCTGGCTGTGCTGAGGCATTTGATGTGCTATGCTTTGGGCCCATTTTTTAAAACAAGGGCAGAAAATCATTTGTAGACATTTGAGGTCTTTGAGTAGAACACTTTAACTTAGGGAAAGATGTCTCATTCTTTTATACCTAGGACAGTGCTTACAGGATTTTATGATACTTTACATTTGAAGCAGCCATTTTCAGAAATATACTTTGAAATTATATTCCATTTTAACTTGTGATATTCAGTATAAAATGCATAGAGTTTTCTCATTTGTGGTTGAGAAACTGTGGAAAAGGCTCTCCGTACGCTTTCTTTTAAATCTGGCAGAGGTGTTTGGTTTTCATAGGACCATAGAATGCTTAAAAATAAATACCCTGAGGCCAACTTTTCTGAATTCTAGAATGTGGGGAATATTTTTCAGTAGTTGCTAGACTCTTAGTGCAGACTAGAAGTTGTCCTGTAATGTAGCTGAACTGTATATAAGATAAGGTTGGGGAGAGTAAGCTTTAATCATTTAGATAAAATTTGACCCTTTAATGGGCATATGCCCACCCAGGTTGCAGCCCACATGGCAGAAAGTTGCGCCCTTTACATTTCACACTGGCCAGGGAGACCATACTCTGATCTTTGTTCTCAGTTTGAGGAGCATCAGGTCCTGGTGATTTGTGAGGAGTGGGCAGGCCCCTAGAGAGAGGTTGTAACTGCTAAGGCTGGAAACTCGGAGAATGAGGTTGAGGACAGGTGAGAGACAGGCAAGGCAGGTGGGTGGGTGTGTTAGGACGGCTAGAGCAGCTCCAGAGGCAAGCAGAGAGTCTGTGGTAGATTAAGAAGGGGAACAGCCCCAGGTGCAGGCCCAGAGTCCACAGCAGGGTCAAGAACAGGCAGCTGCAGTTGAGTGTTTTTCCACAGGAGCTGCATGTCCAAGACACTGAACCTGAAAAAGCCTCTGAGTCTTTGGAGTCAGTGAGGAGACAGCATTTGCTTCTCTAACACTGTTCCTGTGGGGCGGCCTCACTGTTTGCAGCTGTGGCTGTCCACTCCCATCCGTCATGTACACATTTGTCCCGACCTTTAAATCAGGTTATTGTGAGGCCCCTTTCGCCTGTTGAAATGCTGCTGGCACAGTTTCTCTGAGTAACCCCAGAAATCTGAGCCTTTCTTTCACTTAAGTTTCTGACTTCAACTAGAACATTGTTTTTGCAAGTGTGTGATAGGATCCATGTATGGTTTTCAAATGTTTCAGTCTTTTCTGTGTCACAGTTTCTTATTCAGAGGAGTAACTGCGGTTTTCTTTACCCCTACCCTGTGTTTCAATTTAGCAAAGAAAGGCTTATATTATTTTTGATGCAGGTGCTAACAAAAATCTTATTTTCTTCAGAGTGGCACTTGCCATTGCTTAATGATAGATGTCAGAACAAGCTGGGACAATTCTCCTGTGATGAATAGGAGATGCCTCCACACAGACAGCTTTCCATGTGCAGTTCAGTAGCCTTTGCAGAGGGCGTCCTCAGCAGACTGTGCCCTGAGTGGACTCATTGTGAAGCTCTCCCACCCCTGCATCTCTCTAAAGAGAACAAAGGGAGGAAGGGTGCACAGGGTGTCATCCTGGCTTCAGATCCAAACAAATGTGCAGTTCTAATGGGCTTGTGGGACTCACGAATGGTGATGCGAGGCTGGTTTTGCTGTCACCACTACTGACTAGGAATCTGACTTTGCTAAAGCCCAGGTTTCCAAGAGCTTCCCCTTCCAAGGAAGTGGTTCAGGTGATGGAAGTAGACACCTACTTTTCTACTTGAAGTACTAAATATTCTTAGGATCAATTCCAAGCAGAACAAGGTTGGAGCTGCTTAGTGCTGGAGTGCATACTGTCTGCTGCTTGTTCTGGAAACACTTAGTTAATGATAGAGTCAGAAAACAGGCCTTATCCAGTCCCCTGGGTTTACTTTAACTCCCCTATCAATTGCATTTTCCTCTTGAACCATTTCTTTTTATCAGATAAGCAGTAACAAGTGCTTTTTATTGTATCCTTTCAGATAGTTCAAATCAGAAGGTGAAAGTTCAAAGTAAATAGGATTTTTTTTGAAAGAGAAATAAAATAATTTCAGGATCAACAGTGTTACAGTTCTTATAACTCATTTCCATGAGCTTTAAAACTTGACTTACTATGCACTGAAATGGTGGAGGACATTTTAGGTGCACTGTCACTCATGGTCAGAGGTACATGTGTTCCTGGAACTTCTTCTAAGCCCTGCTGACCTGAAGCTTAATAATGTAGACCAGTGAGCCTCCAAATCAGAGATCTGCCTGTCTCTGGCTTCAGTACTGAGATTCAAGGCATGGGCCACCATGACAGGCTTGTGTTACTATCATCTATCTATCTATCTATCTATCTATCTATCTATCTATCTATCATCTGTCTATCTATCTATCTATCTATCTATCTATCTATCTATCTATCTATCATTTAATTTTTTTATGTGCATGAATGTACTGCCTGCATGTAGGTTTTTGTACCTGTGTAGTGCAGTGCCAAGGAGGTCAGAAGAGGGTGTCGGGTTCCCCTGGAACTGGAGTTAAAGACGGTTCCCAGCCTCCATGTGGGTGGTGGGGATCGAACCTGGGTCCTCTGCAAGAGCATTCGGCGCACTTAACCGCTAGGCCATCTCTCCAGCTCCTTTATTTATTTTTTTATACAAGATTACATTACAAATCAAATCTAGACCTGTGTCCCCCTCCCTATCCCCCCACCCCACCAGAGCTCATGCATTCTGCCAAACATGTTTTTCATCGTTTTCTCAATCTCTCTCAAAATTCTCGATTAAGAAGTTGACTGTTTCAAGCAGAAGTTCACTGTTTCAAGCAGAAGTTCACTGTTTCATTCAGTTCTTTGACCCAATCTTTTCTGTTGTTGTTGTTGTTGTTGTTCTTTCCAATATGCATCACTCCCAAATACTTGGACAAAAGCTCAAGGAGCCAGCCCTGCACAAGAAATACAACTAGGTAATTGGTGCTAGCATCCACAGATGATGGATACCATTCATTGTTTTTCTGGGATTGTTACTTAGCATGATATCTTCTAGCTCCATCCATTTACCTGCAAAGTTCATGATGTCATTTTTTATTTTTCATTTATTTATTTTTTTGGTCTTTTTGAGACAGGGTCTCCCTGTCCCACAGCTGTCCTGGAACTTACTCTGTAGACCAGGCTGGCCTTGAACTCACAAAGATCTGCCTGCCTCTGCCTCCCAAGTGCTAGAATTAAAGGAGTGCGCCACCATGCCTGGCTATATGTTTTTTTTTTTTTTTTTACCACTGCATAGAACTCCATTGTGTAGATGTACCGCATTTACTCTATCCACTCATCAGTTGAGGGGCATTTGGGTTGTTGTGAAGAGATCTGCAGTAAACATGGCTGTGCATGTATCTCTGTGGTAAGATGAGTCTTATGGGTATATACCTAGGAGTGGTATGACTGGGTCAGGAGGCAAGCTCGTTTTGAGTCTTTCAAGGGTTCTCCACACTGCTTTTCATAGTGGCTGTAGGAGTTTACATTCCCACCAGCAGTGGATGAGTGTTCCCCTTTCCCCACACCTCTCTAGCACTTGGTATATCATTTGTTTTCTTGATCCTAGCCAGTCTTATTGGAGTGAGATGATATCTTAAAGTGGTTTTAATTTGCATTTCCTTAATTATTAGCAATGTTGAACACTTTTTAAGATCTTTCTTAACCATCTCTAATTCCTCACTTGTGAAGTCTCTGTTCAGCTCGTTGCTCCATCTTTTGAGTGGGTCATTTGTTTTCTTTGTTTGTTTGTTTGTTTTTTGAGTGGTTTATATATTCTGGAAATCAATGCTTTGTCAGATGTATTTGTGGTGAAGGTTTCCTCCCACTCTGTGGGTTTTCTCTTCACTTCCTTTATTGTTTCTTTTGATGTACAGAACTTTTGAGTTTAATGAGGTCCTATTCATCAATTGTTGACCTTAATTCTTGCGCAGCTGCTGTCTGATTTAGGAAGTCTTTTCCTATGCCTACATCTTGTAGGCTGCTCCCAACTTTTTCTTCTATCACCTTCAGAGTTTTGGGTTTCACATTGAGCTTTGATTCATCTGGAGTTGACTTTTGTACAGGGCAAGAGGTAGGGGTTTAACTTTATTCTTCTACAAGTGCTGATCCAGTTTTGCCAACACCACTTACGGAAGATGCTCTTTCCTCCATTGTGTCTTCTTGGCCCCCTAGTCAAATATGAGGGTGGCTGAAATTGTATGTGCTCAGGTATGGATCTTCAGTTTTGTTCCATTGGTCAACTAAGCTGTTTTTTTGACTATAGCCCTGTAGAATAGTTTGAAATCTGGTATAGAGATCCCGACCTCTGCATTGCTCTTTTCACTCAGGGTTGCTTTGGCTATTTGGGGTCTTTTGTTTTTCCATATGAAATTAAGGACTTTTTTCTCCAAGCCTGTGAAGAAGCTCTTGGGCATTTTAATTGAGATTGCATTAAATCTGTACAAGAGTTTGGGTAGAATGGACATTTTTACTATATTAATTTTCCCAATCCATGAGTGTGGGAGATCTTTCCATCTTCTGATGTCTTCTTCAATTTCCTTCTTCAGGGGTTTAATTATTATTATTATTTTTTTTTTGTAGAGATCTTTGGTGTCTTTGGTTAGAATTGTTCCTAAGTGGGTCTGGAGAGATGGCCTAGCGGTTAAGAGCGCCGACCGCTCTTGCAGAGGACCTGGGTTCGATCCCCAGCACCCACATGGCGGCCGAGAACCGTCTGAAACTCCAATTCCAGGAGAACTCCAGCTCCAGGGGAATCCGACGCCCTCTTCTGACCTCCGCGGCATTGCACGACACGGGTGCACACACCTACATGCAGACAGTACATTCATACACATACAGAAATAAATAATTAAAAAAAAAAAAGAATTGTTCCTAGGTATATTATTGTTTTTGAGGCTATTGTGAGTGGGAAGTTCTCCTTATATTTCTTCTTCAGTTGCTTGTTGTTGGTGTAAAGAAAGGCTACTGATTTTTCTAGGTTAATTTTGTATCCCGCTACTTTACTGAAACTCTTAATCATTTCTAGGAGTTTTCTGGTGGAGCATCCCTTAGGTAAACAATCATATCAGCAAAAAGGGATAGCTTGACTTCCTCTTTTCCAATTAGTACTCCTTTAATTTCCTTTTCTTGCCTTATTGCTCTAGCAAGTGTTTCAAGCACTATGTTGAAGAGGAGTGGTGACAGGGGGCAGCCTTGCCGAGTTCTTACCTTTAAGGGGAATGCTTCTGTCTTTCCTCCATTTAGGATGATGTTGGCTGTGGGTTTCCTGTATATGGCTTTGATTACATTGAGGAATGATCCCTCCAATCCAATTCCCTCTAGGACTTTAAGCATGAAGGGATGCTGGATTTTGTCTAAGGCTTTTTCTGCGTAAATTGAGATGATGGTGTGGTTTTTGTCTTTTAGCCCATTTATGTGTTTTATGATATTTATTGATTTTTGTATGTTGAACCATCCCTGCATCTCTGGTATGAATCCAACTAGGTCAACATGTATGTTTTTTTTGATGTGGGTCTGTATGTGGTTTGCTTGTGTTACTATTTTAATGTAGCAAGCCTTGCAGTCAAGTCACAGACAACTTTTTGAACTGTTGACACATGGAAAACAACCAGGAATGGACTTCCTATGCCCTGTTTCTAATCTTTTTGACTTTTCAGCTAGGTCTTGTAGCTGCTAGTTCTCTTCTAGGTGCTACTGAAGTTGAGCTGTAGGTAATTAAGGGCCCAAACCATTCTTGGCCAAAAAAGGTCTTTCCTGCTTCCTACTCAACTCTCTGTTCCCTGCTGACTCCTGCTCCCCAGTTGAAGTGATGGGACATGGTTTTTCAGCTCTGCTGTCTCCATTTTTACCCTCCAGCACCTGGTTCCTTTTTGGTTCCTTCAGCTGGGCCCTGGGGACCAGAAAAGGGAATGGATGGCATCACTGGAGAATTTTTTTTTGTTACTCATCATTCTCTTGTAGTTATCGTTGGCTATTTTTTTTCTTTTTTTTCTTTTTTTTCTTTGTGTTTTTGAGACAGGGTCTCCCTTTAGTCCCAATTGGCCTGGAGCTCGATGTGTAGAACAGGCTGACCTTGAACTGACAGAAAACCACCTGCCTCTGCCTCCCGAGTGCTGGGGTTTAAAGGCTTGGACTTCCATGCTTAGCTTAAGATGGTTCTCAGCCTCCATGTGGGTGCTGGGAATTGAACCTGGGTCCTCTGCAAGAGCAGTCAGTGCTCTTAACCGCTGAGTCATCTCTCTAGCCCCTATTGTCTGGTTTTTATACCTGCACCTGTCTGTTGGGACATTCAGGTCTTTGCTCCCCCACCCCCTCCCTGCCACCTTCTGGAACATTCTTAGGCACATTTACTCCCCTACCTAATAGCCAACAGTGCTTCCCTGAAGAGCCTTCTTGGAGGAGCACCCCTCTTCCTCCATCTGAGGCCCCTGTCAAGCAGTCCCTCTTGGGCTTTTGCCCTGGGCCTTCTGCCCACAGAAGTAGTATGTGCCCTCCTGAGATGCAAGCAGTACCAGCACTGTCTTTGCCACCTTCTCTCCTCTTCTTCCTTCAGCCCTGAGGCAGGCCGCCTTCAGGGTTGTGTGCAGCTGGTTGCCTGTTAGTGAGCCCTGAATGCTGTGCTTGGCACCTGAATTTAGGATAGACCCTTGGCTTTGGGTCTTGTTTAGAGTTTAGAGACACAGAAAAATCTTGTTTCACTTGTGATTGGGGATTTAGGTGCTGCTGCTGTAGTCTGTTGCTGATAAATGAATGTAAACCTTAAAATTATGGAGAACCTCAGTCAGAATTATGTTGAAAGGTAGCAAAGTAAAACTTTAAAAAAACTTGTTAGTTCCTTAATCCTATTATGGTAACATGTTTATGTTCTCCTGAGGAATTCATTCCTATAGGGTAGCTCAGGAATTCAAATTGTATGAAAGAAAATCTTAATCACTTGAAACTTGAAACTTTTTTCTTTTGAAGATTGTACTGGATTTTATGGTAGACTATACCATGCTGCTGAGTCTGGATGATGAGGTTTTGAATGACTGCACAGGGCTGGTGTGTTTGCTTATGCTACACATTGGGTCAGAGTGCCAAGTAGTCAGTGTAAGGAAGCCTACCCAGCAGCCAGCTAGCACTAGGGCGAAGACAGTTGCTGTCTCAGGAAACACATTGTATATATGTGTAGTTTTCATTGTTAATATAAGTTAAAATACTTGCTATTTTGAAAACAAAGTTTACAGACTAGACTCTGAATTTGAATGCATTACTAAAAGGATAGGCTATTCCTTAACATTTTACCCTCTTGCTTTGGGCCTATGAGTTTGTGAATGATCAGTGGATCTTGTACTTGATTTTGTATTTAACAGCATTGCAATTGGTAATGTATCAAGTTAAATGATAAGGTTCTGAAGGAATTATATCTATAGCTTTACCCCACTTTTGTATTTTTTTTTAAGACAAATGCCAAACATGTTTGATAACGGGAAGCATCAGAAAGCTGGAATCGTATTCTAAACCCTTTAGTCAAGAATTGCTTTTGGGAAGTTTGCTGAATGCATTTTAGTAGTGTCTACTGCCAGTTCAAAGTGGCGTTGAGTCTATTGGGAAGGTAAGATAAATTGATTCAAGCCACTCATTACTTGAGTGGTTAATTCTATGTTGATTGCATAGATTAAATCTGTACAGAGACTCTGATGGTTGTAGCCAGTGCCTTAGGTGAGGCAGACAGATCCCCAAGTCTATTCTCAAATTAAAAGCAGCTGTGCACTTGAGCCAGCTCTTGAATGTGAGCACCTTGTTTTCTGTCCATCGTGTAGAATGAGGTCTGGCTTTTGGGTCCCTCTCACCTAGCCTCTTGTTTCCAGGAACTGTTCTGGGCTCTGCTTTGGAACAGATGGTCATCATTAGGGCTGACATTCGTTGGCACTCCTGTGGCACAGTGTGCCAGGTACTGTGCTCAGTGCCTGCCGACTTTTCCTTTAGTGTTCAGAGGAAGCTTGAGCACTAAATAAATTGTCACTCCAGCAGCTAGAAGATGGTCCTGCAACTGTAAGGGATTTATTAACTTGCAGGTGGTACTTCTGGAGTTTGGTTCAAAGGCTGGCACAATTCTGAGGGTCTTGTTCTGAGCCCCTTCCGAAGCATTGGTGAGTGGGATGTAGTTCCTGTCCCCAGGTGCTTGCAGGCTAGACAGTCTTGGGAATGCTGCTCTTGTCTGGCTTCAGACTAACTGATCTTAAGAAATTAAGAGGCAGGAGTCTCAGCACAGGTTGGTAATTAGACCTGGGAGTGGACTGGTGCCTGCAAATTGTTTGTGACTTAGTTGCTCTCTGGATTCTAGAGCCATCCTAAGATCCTGGGGATGAAGGTTGTTGTTTTGGTCCTGATGCTAGCTGGCCTACCTGCTGGTTAGGGTTCCCTATACTGTTTGGCATGCTGTCTAAATATCAGTATATGGAGGAGTAAGATTGGGGAGGGGTAAGACACCATTACTTCAGCTTGAAAAGATAGATGAACCTTCTGGGCGGTAGAGGAGGGACTTATCAATAGAGAATGTGTCTGTGAATTCAGGCTTCATTTATTGAGGCCAGACAGCTGGACAGACCCATGGGCACAGACACCATCGCTGAGGCTAGAGGATGACGTTTTGGATGACTGCAGAGGGCCAGTGTGCTTGCTTAGACGACACTTTGTGAGCAGGCTTCTTGGTAATAACCTTATTCTGAGGATGGAGTTACTGTGAGAGAGCAGAGTGGCATTCTGGACCCAGGGGCAGCCCTGAACAGTGATGTGCCCAGCTCAGCTCCTGACCCCAGAGCTCCAGTTTAAGTTAGTAGAGAACACAAGAGCTGGACATAAATCACCTCACAGAATGGAGAGCTAGTCTGTCTGGAATGAGGACGAATGTTGTCCTTTCCCTACCTTGCTCCTAAAACCACTCCAGTTTTGGCAGCTGTTCTGTGAAGAAACAGTGCGCTTGACAAGGCATAGGGAAATGATGAATATGAGCGTGTTAGAAAATCCAAGCTGTTGATTGTATTATCTGTCGGGACATGTTTTTATTTTTGACACAGAGGAGAAATGAGGGTGATTTTTTTTTCTCCAACAGGAATGCCGCTCTCTATAGCAAGGCTCTGTGCAGTGCTTAAGGGAACAAGTAGCTGCTCCTCCGCAGTTCATCTTTGTACAAAGGAGATGATGTAATCCCTTTAGCTGTGGCCACGTGGCCAGGATGCCGTCACTGTCACTGTCTTCACGTGGGTGCCTCTGCTGCCAGTGCTGTATTGGCTTCTTGCAACCATGCATTCATAATTAAATCGCTTTCCTGTGTCAAGGCCATCCTTCATCTGGGGTTGTAGGCGTGTTAACAAGGGCACCCTGATACCAGGGAGGGATTGCACTGGTTTCTTTTATGACTAGAAAAAGGACCAGAGTATGCAAAGCTTGGAGCCTGTGTGAGTGCCTATGAACTAACATTGGGGGCGAGTATGCTCAGTTACCAATAGCAACCACTTGCTTATTTTTTAGAAGAGTGAAGTGCTAGAAACCCAGCCTTTCCCTTCCTTCCCCTGCTTTGACAGTGAATGGCCTGTCAAGCTGTGTGCTCGAGAGGAAGGAGACAGCTGGGCTGTGTTCAGTTGGGTGTATGTGTGAGTCCATCCTTTGGAATACTTGAATCCTGAGAAGTATACTGCCTTTGGTGGTGCTTTTCTGCACCAAGGTGACTGTATGCTGGGATACTCACACCCAAATGGCAGCTGCCATGGGTTGTGTCACCTTTTGGGCAGCTTTGTCAGATGCTTTTGTGCATCTTCTCTTTGAATTCTACAATCACCGTCTGTAGTGCGTGGTTCACAGAGGAGAAAACTGCAGCTAGGAGAGACAAAATGACTTGCCCAGGCCTTGTAACCAAAACGACCCTACACAGGAGACAGAGCAGGACCAGGAGAACTCAGCATTTGATCCCTTTACTAGGCTTGGGCCTTCCTTCTCTTTAAGAAGCCAGATAAGAATCCCTGGGTCTGAGGCTGGAGAGATGGCTTAGTGGTTAAGAGCACTGGCTGCTGTTGCAGAAGACCCACGTTCAGTTCCCAGCACCCACATGGCAGCTAACAGCCACCTGTAACTTTAGTTCCAGAGGATCCGATGCTTTCCTCCAGCCTCCACAGGCATTGTATGATATGGGTGCACTTATGTACATGCAGGCAGATCATACACATAAAATAAAATAATAAAATAAGATATTAAAGGATAAAGAGTTCCTGTGTCTTCAAACCCCTGTATTATTAGTCACTTTTCTATTGCTGTGATAGAACCACCACGACCAAGGGAACTTAAAAAATAAGAGCTTATTTGCACTTACTGCTCCAGGGTAGAGTCCATGACAGGGAGGCATGGTGGCAGGAGGCGCCGGAGCAGAAAGCAGAGGTTTGCATCTTCAAGCAGACACTGGAAGCAGGGAGAGACTGGAGACTGGCAAGGCTGCTTGAACTCTCAAAGCCTGCCCCCAGTGTTGAGCTTCCTTGAGCATGACCACATCTTCTAAGACTACCAAAACAGCACCTCCAACTGGGACAAAAATGTCCAAATACTTGGAGCCTCTGGGGCACATTCTCATTCAAACCACAGCTCCTGAGGCTTAAAGATTCTAAGACAGCAACAGTTCTATACTTGATGTCCTGATTTTTCTCAGGGGTGTTAGTGTAGTAATTAGGTGCTGCTACCTGTAAGAGTTAAGAAATTACAAGGCGGAGAAAATCTGGCTTCGACTCCGAGGGCTGAGGAAGTATAAGGAAGCCTCCCAGAGGAGCAGCATGGATGTTCAGAGTCTGGAGCCACAGGACCTGAGTTTGAATCCCGTTCTGCTGCTCCCTGGCTGTGCTAACCTGGGGAAACTGTCTAGCATCTGGGCATCTGTTTTTCCATTTGGAAAATGAGAGTGACAACACCTACCTTATGAGATTGCTTTACAAATTTAATGAACTAACATTTATCTATAACCACTTACCCATAGCTTTACAAGTTATAAACACGATTATATTACATCCACATCCATTTATATGTCTTTTTGGCAAAGCATTTTTTGACACCCACAAACTTCACAGTATAGAATGCCATCAAACTTTGACTTTCTCTATTAATCCTATTACTTTTCTTTTGAGTTTTTAGAAATTAACTTTGATGTGTTTTACTATGGAGTTATTTGGATTTATCTCACTGCGAACTTATTAGCTTATTTAATCTGTAGGTTTTTCTCTCAATAAATGTGGAAAGTTTGGAAAAAATAAAAAAAAAAATAAAGAAATTACAAGGCATTGCTGGAGAGATGGCTCCACTCTTGCAGAGGACCCGGGACTTAGTTCCCAGCACCCCATCAGGTGACTCACAACCATCTGTAACTCCACTTCCAGAAGATCTGACTCTCCATCTTTGGGCTTCCCTGGGCACCTACACACCTGCAGTGTGTGCGCATGCGTACACACACACACACACACACACACACACAGGCACACACATACACATAAAGGCTTCATTGATGTTTTAGTTGAGGATTCTTGAAGTGGAAAGGTGAATTGCATTAACAAAGTACCTTTTTTTTTTTTTCCATCTGTGCTGAGAGAATGCCAGATGCCAGTTTATTGAAGAGACAGGAGGGCCTTATATACAGGCTTACAGCACAAGTGAAAAAACCAAGGTCAGAGGTTCATGCCCCCAGGCACAGGTGGTTTTCTGGCGTGGGTGGGTCAGGCCTTCTCGGAAGGAGGGTAACGAGATATTCCAGCAAGATAAGCGCTTGGTTAACAAGCTGGTCAGCAGATCCCCTGGGGGCCAGGACCCAATAGATCCCCCTTCTTTATATATAAATGAGTATCTGTCATTGATCACTCATTTGTACTGCATGCTCAACCATACCTGAGCAGTGGGGTGCAGGTCAGACCTGAAACTTTATTTTCACACTAAGGCCAATTAATATCCAAAAATCCCAACCATGAAGTAAGCCGATTGTCAAGCATAAGCAATGAATGTAAGTAACATTCACGTAAAACCAATTAGCAAGTATCTATGTTCATATTTTGATAATTTTTTTTTATTTCTATATGTGTATGAATGTACTGTCTGCATGCAAGTTTGTGCACCCGTGTCGTGCAATGCCGCGGAGGTCAGAAGAGGGTCTTGGATTCCCCTGGAACTGGAGTTCTCCTGGAATTGGAGTTACAGACGGTTCTCGGCCGCCATGTGGGTGCTGGGGATCGAACCCGGGTCCTCTGTAAGAGCGGTCGGTGCTCTTAACGGCTAGGCCATCTCTCCAGCCCTATGTTCATATTTTGAACAACCCAAGGTTCCCATAGTCCAATTGGAGAAGCTTGTATGCACAAGCATGTTGATCAAATAAGAGTCCAGTCTATATTGCTATAGTCTCACGATTCTAGAACTATGTTGAGATAGCCCATGCTTTGGTCATGTGTCTCCAGTGACCTTTGATTAATACTTGCGGCCTTCTGTAAAATTGGAAGTCAGAGCCCCATTTCCCCCAGTTTCTGAAGTGTTCTCTTGAGAGAATTTTGAGATGAAGGGAGCTGGAAGTGGTGAGGAAGGCTTGTCTGGGACACAGTCTTCTCACCTTGGCATTGTGTGTGCTGTCTTCCTTTCCAGAGCCACATAGAACACAGTAAGAACACAGTAAGAAATCAGAAAGTAGCACCTCTGGGGCAGACCAGCCGTGATTTTCCTGCAACACACTGCCAGAGGAGCAGAGCCTTCCTGCCTTGGCCAAGTGCCATGTGCAAGTTGGCAGGCTCCCAACAGGACTGATGTACACTCAGACATACTAGATGTGGACAGACACAGGCACAGCATGGGGAGCCCCAGGGCAGGCTCCCAACAGGACTGATGTACACTCAGATATACTAGATGTGGGTTCTCTGGGGTTCTTAATCACTGTTCACTTTACTGGACAGCCTGGCCCTGAAATTCTGAGTGGCCATTTGTTTGCTCAAGAAAACCCTCTGCATAGTTGTTAGTCACTGATTCAAATTACTTTGGTCATGTCATTGTCTTTCCATAGTAATTAAGAGGAACATCACCGAGGAAAAGGAAATGTCCATTCCCAAGAAGGATAGGAGCTCTGGATATGCCAAAGAGAGTATGTGTGGACAGTGAGCCCCTTGGTATGGAGAAAAGGTGTCAAGATCTTCCAAATACATGGTTGAAGATTTGTGTGATTACACACAGAATACATGAATACAGTTAATACATATGTAGCTTAGAATTGAGGGCTGTACTATAAGATTCTGTAGTGGTTGCATTCTTACTCAGAAATGTTTGAAGACCATTGTAGCCACTCTCATAAGTGCAGCCCTGGGCACCTCTTAAGCTATTCTCACAATAGAAGAGTCATAGTTGACTTTTTCTTATACTCATTCTTGCCTAAATATATACTGATGTCTTCAGAAACCACACAGCATATAATGCAGCAGATTAAAGACAGAAACACATGTGAGATTTTAGATGGATTCTGTTAAAATAGTCATTAAAGGGAGTCTCAAAAGCAAAAGCCATTCCAGCTTTAAAAAAAAAAAAAAAGAAAAGCATCTCATTACTTAGCCCTGACCTGGAACTTCCTATGTAGACCAGGATGGCCTCAAACTCAAGAAGTTGGCCTGCTTCTGCTTCATAAGTGCTATAATTAAAAGTCTTAAGATATGACTTTATTGTATTTGAAGAGATAATTTAAAGTTTTTTATTTTTAATTTTGTGTGTGTTTGTGTGTGTTGGTTACATGTGAGTGGCGTACCTGCAGAAGCCAGAAGAAGGTGGTATTGGATTCCCCAGTGGCTGGTTATACACCATTTGGCTTCGGTGCTAGGAACCAAACTTGGGTCCTCTGTGAGAGCAGTACATACTCATAAGTGTTGGGCCATTTCTTCAGTTTTTTATTCGCTTACTCTCTCTATTCTTACAGGGTTTTCTTAGATTCAGTTTCTAATATGGTGAATAGCCATGACTTATGGAGACATGATATGGATGAAATAGTAGGTACGGCTAGAGCACTCACAAACCAGAGCACTTGGGGACCTTAAGGAATTTTTAGAATAAAGAGAGGTCTTTAGTTCCAAGCCTCTGGGCATTGCTCCCTGCTGTGGAGATAGGATAGCTTTGGTGGGGAGGGAGGTTGTTCATTCCAGCAACAGGCCAAGTTGGAATGGAAGAGTAGGAGGTGTGTGGGAGGTGAAAATGGCCTCCCTACCCATTTCTATGGTGCCGTCCCCACTGGAGAAGGGCAGGAAGGAAGCATTTTATTTAACTTGGGCTCCTGTCTCTGCTCCAGCTTACACCAGTAGGTCAGGTGGGTTATTATATGTACCAAATGGTAACTTACCAGCTCCCTGATACCACTTTATACCATATTAATCTGAGAAAGTCTATTCCTAACTTGTAGGAACAACAGGCTTTACAGAGTTTTGGGCCACAGCCATTGGAGGCTAGGGGTTGAGTTTGCTCAGGTCCCACAGACAGTTCCTTTTTGGCACCTTACTCTTACAGTATCTTAGATAGGAGGAACTATTAGGGAATTTGGGTGGAATAAAAATAGAAAGGAAACATCTGGGGTGTCCTGTTCTTTTGGTCTTAGACTTGTGTGATGGATACTAAAACCCATTTTACTGTTTTCTTCAGAGTTTGGAACCCAGGCATGATTTTAGATTAATTTTTGCCTGTTAATTTGCTTGTTTTATTTTTGTTTCTTTTTAAAAAGTATTTTGGTAAAGGGCAGCAGATGGTTACATCTCTTAAAAAGTGACTTGTCTAACAGACAGTGCCAGCTTTAGAGAAGATGTAGAGAGCAACATTTGGCCAAACAGCATGGTTAATATTCATGAACTTGAAAAGGCACACACATTGTGACCTAGCTATTTCACCCTTAGGCATATGCATAGACCCAGAGATACTCTGGTGGTATACTTCCGGATGCATAGACGGGGCTGTTCATTGCAGTGGCATTTGTAATGACAAACATGGGAAACAATTCAGATGCCCACTAAGAAGACTGCATAACTCAGTTTCTGCTGCAGTCATACAGTGGGTGCTATATGACCCTGAAATCACACAGAAGGGAGCTCAGCATACTCATGCATATAGGTGACCTTCCTGGCAAATGGATGCACAGTGTGATTGCACATATATAAAGAAAACAAGCAAATGAGGAAGAACTGCAAAGAAAAGCAAGGGGATGAATGGTTATCCCCAGAGTCCACACAAAATTGTCTAGAGGGGAGGCTGGAGGAAGGTGGACGGAGGCTGGAGCCGGGTGGACGGAGGCTGGAGGAAGGTGGATGGAGGCTGGAGGAAGGTGGACGGAGGCTGGAGCCGGGTGGACGGAGGCTGGAGCAGCGTGGACGGAGGCTGGAGGAAGGTGGACGGAGGCTGGAGCAAGGTGGACGGAGGCTGGAGCCGGGTGGACGGAGGCTGGAGCAGGGTGGACGGAGGCTGGAGCCGGGTGGACGGAGGCTGGAGCAGGGTGGACGGAGGCTGGAGCAGGGTGGACGGAGGCTGGAGCAAGGTGGACGGAGGCTGGAGCAAGGTGGACGGAGGCTGGAGCCGGGTGGACGGAGGCTGGAGCAGCGTGGACGGAGGCTGGAGCAAGGTGGACGGAGGCTGGAGCAAGGTGGACGGAGGCTGGAGCCGGGTGGACGGAGGCTGGAGCAGCGTGGACGGAGGCTGGAGCAAGGTGGACGGAGGCTGGAGCAAGGTGGACGGAGGCTGGAGCAAGGTGGACGGAGGCTGGAGCAAGGTGGACGGAGGCTGGAGCAAGGTGGACGGAGGCTGGAGCAAGGTGGACGGAGGCTGGAGCCGGGTGGACGGAGGCTGGAGCAGCGTGGACGGAGGCTGGAGGAAGGTGGACGGAGGCTGGAGCAAGGTGGACGGAGGCTGGAGCCGGGTGGACGGAGGCTGGAGCAGCGTGGACGGAGGCTGGAGCAAGGTGGACGGAGGCTGGAGCAAGGTGGACGGAGGCTGGAGCAAGGTGGACGGAGGCTGGAGGAAGGTGGACGGAGGCTGGAGCCGGGTGGACGGAGGCTGGAGCAGCGTGGATGGAGGCTGGAGGAAGGTGGACGGAGGCTGGAGCAAGGTGGACGGAGGCTGGAGCCGGGTGGACGGAGGCTGGAGCAGCGTGGACGGAGGCTGGAGCAAGGTGGACGGAGGCTGGAGCAAGGTGGACGGAGGCTGGAGCAAGGTGGACGGAGGCTGGAGGAAGGTGGACGGAGGCTGGAGCCGGGTGGACGGAGGCTGGAGCAAGGTGGACGGAGGCTGGAGGAAGGTGGACGGAGGCTGGAGCCGGGTGGACGGAGGCTGGAGCAGGGTGGACGGAGGCTGGAGCAGGGTGGACGGAGGCTGGAGCAAGGTGGACGGAGGCTGGAGCAAGGTGGACGGAGGCTGGAGCAAGGTGGACGGAGGCTGGAGGAGGGTGGACGGAGGCTGGAGCCGGGTGGACGGAGGCTGGAGCAGGGTGGACGGAGGCTGGAGCCGGGTGGACGGAGGCTGGAGCAAGGTGGACGGAGGCTGGAGCCGGGTGGATAGAGGTTGGAGCAGCGTGGATGGAGGCTGGAGCCGGGTGGACGGAGGCTGGAGCAAGGTGGACGGAGGCTGGAGCCGGGTGGATAGAGGTTGGAGCAGCGTGGACGGAGGCTGGAGCTGGGTGGACGGAGGCTGGAGCAAGGTGGACGGAGGCTGGAGCCGGGTGGACGGAGGCTGGAGCCGGGTGGACGGAGGCTGGAGCAGGCCTCTGAGATATTGGCAGTGTTATTATTCTTAAACAAGGTGATGACTTCAGACATGTACATATAATATACAGATACACAAGACCTTCATGCATGCCATTTGGGGGCTCTTTTTTTAAGTCTGGGATACATTTTGGTGAAGCTTTCATTTTAGTAACTAAAAGAGTTAGAAGAATTGACTTAAAAACCTTTTTGTTTTATCATAAGTGAATAATATTCCAAGCATCAAACCTTAGAAATTATTAACCATAACAGCCACCCCTGTCCCTCCTGTTGTGGACGTGTTGCAGTGTTGCATTTGCAGAGTTGATTGATGTCATGCTGTCAGCTTCCTCAAAACCACTTGGTCTGACTTGTATGAGGAACTATTTTCCTTTGAGTCCTCCCTGTAGAGTAGGCCAGGATGTGACGTGGAGGGCCAAGTGTACTACAAGTGGCATCCAGGTTTAGCTAACCCTTCACTGCGCTGTTGCCTTCTGTGGAGCCAAAGGATGGGGGAGTTATCTATTAAAAATGGATTAAAAAAGGTTGAAGGGAGAGGGAGAGTGCGGTCTTTCTGGGCCTACTGGCTGTGAGTGAGCTAGTATGGCTTCCCCCACTTTTATGTGGTTATAGGCTTCCCAGCAGAGCTGATGTTGGAGGAGGGCTGTTGGAAGCCAGGTGTCCACTGTAGTTTGAGCATCAATCAGACTAGCTCACCCTGGCATCCTCACTACCTGATAGGGTGGTCACTTGTAGATCAACTCCCCAAAGGCTGAAACAGCAGCAGCAGCTGGAGCAGCACTACCCCTCCCTGTTCCATCCTTCAGGAAGGAAGGGAGTCCCTGACCTCGATACACGGCCACGGGAGAGGCAAGTGAAGAGGAATGGCTGCTTTGACATTGGTAAAGCTTTTGTTCCCCTCGGGTGATTTTTGGGTTCAACTCGTCTTATTTCTAACTGTATTCTGTATGTCCCTGGCATGAGAAAAGGCACGAGCCAGAGAATGACTGGGCCCAAGTGGGGTGGGGGAATGCCCGCTGTAAAGGAACTGTTGAGATCTTAGAGATCAGAGAGATCTGATTTTTGAAATGCCTGACACTTTGTTAGATTATTTATAGCCAGTCTCAGAAGAAGGAAATTGCCAAGGTTAATGTACCATGGCCCTGTTGATTTTTAAAGCAGCTTTGCTGTGGGAGATGGCTTTTAGCAGTAACTGTGTCTTTGTCCTAGCCTTTCCTTTGTACATAAAGACTCCATCCTTATAGAACACTGCAACTTCAGATAAGTGAGCAAAACTTTCCCCAGTCCAGCTTTTAAAAGCAGCACTGGCATCTAAAGGTGAGCCTCTTCTTCAGATGTTGATGATGATGATGATGGTCATGGTGGTAGTGGGTGAGTTTTTAGTTGTAGTAATGGGGAGCAGGAGCTGGACACAGCTCCACAACGCCACCTGTAGAAGCCTGAGGGGTTGGTTCTCTTGAGAGACCTCTACTCAGGTCAAGCCAGGAGTCTTGATTGCCAAAGAAAAGAATTTTGGGGTGATTAAGTCAGAAGCAGTGCTGGGATTTATTTATGTAGATTTAAGCATGAGCATGGATGTGGTGGTACTTCAGGAAGTTACATGCAAGTGTGGGCTTCTCAGGGAGCTGCCTGTCAGCAGTTCAATGTTGGTGACTTCTCAAGTTACACTTCAAAGGGTAGCTTAAGAACATTTTTCTCTTTTGATTTTTGCTAAATAAGGTTACTGGAGGTGCATTGGCTAGGTTTACAGGCTGCTAAAACCATAGGTCATAGGAGTTATACAAAAGAGACATTTGCCTCTTTTGTAAATAAAGTTTATAGTCTTGTTTATGAGAGTTCTAGAAAAATTGCAGGTTTATAGCTGTGGAAGGAATAAGTCCCACTTAAACTTAAAGGTCATAGTTACTTCAGCCTTAAGCATGGTTTTTGCTATTTACCATTCTTACTTAAAATGTCTCTGTATAAAAAGGATATCTCTGTATTGGCAAATTTTATAGCAACTTTGCTAATTGTGCTAGAATTTCTGACTCTGTTGATGAGAATCTTCAGTGAGATTCTGGAATGAGATTCCTTTCCTTTCCTAGCAACCTTTAATTGTTCTTGTCTTCCTATCCTGCATTGTTTATTAAGTCACTTGTGGGAAGCGAGCCTCTTAGGCTTTCCATTTCACAGAGAAGGAAGAGGAGGTGTAGGACTGAGCTCTTGCCAGTGTCACTTGCATGGGAGGCAGCTGATGCAGACAGCCTACCTGGTTCATTAAGTAACTCCACATACAGCCTTGACTGAGCTGTGGTGGTATTGCTTTAAGGGAATAAACTTTTGCAACGATTCCTTACCACCCCCCACCCCCAACCCCACCCCAACCCTTTCTCTTAAGTAAGAAGCTTATAACCTCCTGTCATTTCTGTTGGATATAGTGGCTGGAGCAGCAGTGCACTGAGGTTTCACAAAGCAGAGCACCATATACAGGGCTGTAGAAGCAAAGAGCTGGCAAGTGAGTGCCACAACACATTTGTCTGAATGCCCCTAAGGCATCTCTACTTTCATTATTCAGAGTTCAGTTTGGCAAAAGATTCTCTGTGCTGTGTGTGGTTAAGATACTGATGGGCTACCCTCTCAGTTATAGACTGAACCAGGAAACGGATCCCTCCATGCTGCCCTGTAGAGTTGCAAAAGTCTGAAGAAGGTGGGGGAGTGTTCTCTCTCTCCCCTCCCCCCAGTACCAAGAGGAGGAGACTGTATGGGTCCTGTATGAGCCCAGTTGCTGCAGCAACCTCAGTCCTCTGTTCTTCATCCAGGTAGGATGGTAAGAAAATGCCACATAGATGGAGATTCTGTCGAATCCTCTGTGATAACTTGGTTAGCTATGCCCTGTCATGTCAGGATGTTCAAAATAGATGGATATGGGCCACCCCAACTGACCAGAGTCAGCAGCCTTGAAGTGAGTGAACAGCCGAGCACTTTGGGCTTGGTGTGCAGAAGTCTGTGCCTTGGTTTACCAAGTTCCCTCAGCATCCCCAGAGAGAATCAAGGGAGGAGATGTGTCCTGGGCAAGCTGGTCATGTCCCCAGGTTTAGCTGAACCCTAAAGAAGAGGATTCCTTCAGCAGGTGTTCCTACCCTTTCATCCTCCTCAGTCCCTGCTGGCCTCTCTGCCCTGCACATTTGCATCTTTCTTTTTAGATCAGTGAATATGCTTAAAGGTACCAGTCATTCCACATTTGGGCCATTTTTATGCAAAAATTATTTTCTAGGCCAGAGAGTTAGACCAATAGATAAAACCCTTGCCCCTCAGTCATGAAGACTAGAAGATCCCTAGAACCCACATAAATGCTGATGGGCATGGACCTGCCTGTAGTCCAGTGTGAGAAGCAGAGATGGGGGGAACTGTTGGAGTAAGCTGGCAAGCTAGACTAGCCTACTCAGGAGACCTTGGGGCTCAGGTCAGAGGGCCTGCTTCAGAATATAAGGTAAAGAGAAAACTGACTGACATGGGCCTCTGGCCTCTGCATACATGTGCACACATGCCCACCAGAACATGTACCAACACCTACACATATATGGCCATGCATGCACATATGTATATTGTACCTATAAAATTATTTTCCCATGAATGCTCTAAGGTTTTTTTGCTTAATAAACATATTTTACTCTGAATTGAAGAAGGCCCTGCTTTTCTGTGTGCACAGAAAGGAATTTGAAAAGTGAGGAGATTCAGAGATAGTATATTGAGGAAGGTAGGTAAGAGAATGAAAATGAGGTGTTTCCTTTAATGCTAGCAAGCACATGACTTTTCTCAACCTCCTTTGTGGGTTATTAAATCTCTTACTAGGAGTTCAGCAGGAAGATAAAGAATTAATCCAGGTCTATTTGGTAGAGTTTTGTTTGCTTGTTTGTTTTTTCCTGCTTTCAAATGGGGATAGGGCTAGTCACTGGGTCTGAGGTGTGTAAAAGAATGCCTTGACTTTCAGAGCTGCAGGTTGCCCATGTCAGTATAATTGGTTAATCTTGAGGCAGCTGGGCAGGTACATTTCCCTTGACCAAAATTAGTCTAGTCCTGTCTCTTGGACAGGAAGCCACGAGCCTACGGCACTGCTCCAGGGGTGACTCTGCAGTAGAATACTGTTTTACCACATGGAATGATCTGAAGATCGTGAGTGAGTTCCAGGTGTCCAGCCTTGAGCTACTTTGCTGGACTTAGGTTTTGTTTGAGTGTGCCTGATTCTTCCCTTTGAAATAAGACAGTACTTGTTTTGGATTTTACAGCAGCCCACAGTTAAGAGACTTTTAACAGACTGTGAACTTTTAAGCGTTTGGACATTTTAAGGACTGTGGGGATTTTAAGGTTGCACTGTCTTAGGTTCTGATTAATGTTAACATCATTCCTTGGGGATGAGAACTGGAAAGGTGGTGATTTAATAGTGATGTGTTTTGTGTGTCAAGTTGACAAGGGGTCAGTTGTGCTGGGTAGCTTTAGTGTCAACTTGACACACCTGGGTTGAGGGAGCCTCAATTGGGGAATTGGCTCCATTGGACTGGCCTGTGGCCACATCTGTGGAGTATTATCTTGATTGTTGAGCAATGTGGGAATGCCCAGCCCACTATGGGTGGTGCCACCCTGGGCAGGTTGTTGTGTACCATATAAGAGGGCAGGCTGGACATGAGCCAGGGGAGCAAGCCAGTGAACAGCATTCCTCCATGGTCTGTGCTTCAGCTCCTGCCTCCAGGTTCCTGCCCTGAGTTCTTTCCTTGGGCTCCCTAAGTGATGAACTATGACCCAGGAGATGTGAGCTGAATAAACCCTTTCCTCCCCAAGTTGATGTCGGTCAGAGTGTTTTGTCACAGCAATGGAAGACAAACTAGAACAGCCCCCAAATAAGTTACAAGGCTTGAGCCATGCTTTTCTTGAATTGTCCTTGTTTAGGGTTACAGAACTGTCCCTGCTAGATTTCTTACTCTTCCACAATCTCTAGCTTCTCGGTCCCAAGGTTGGAGGACAGACCTCGGCTCTGAGTGGCTCCCCATAGTACAGTGTTGCAAAGCCCATTTAGAAAACAGGGACAGAATTGCTAAGGTAAAGTAGGTTAACCAAGACAACAGGCAGAGCAGCTCCACATAACAATGTCCGATTCTAACAGTTCAAACAGTTTAATTTTTTTATAATTAATTAATTAATTTGTTTTTTATGTGTATGAGTGTACTGTCTGCATGTAGGTTGGTGCACCTGTGTCATGCAATGCTGAGGAGGTCAGAAGAGGGCATCGGATTTCCCTGGAACTGGAGTTAAAGACGGTTCTTAGCCGCCATGTGGGTGCTAGGAATCAAATCTGGGTCCTCTGCAAGAGCAGTCAGTGTTCTTAACTGCTGAGCCATCTCTCCAGCACCCAATTTAATCTTTGACCCTGATGTTTAATGAGTATTCACTTTTTTTGTATTTTCAATCCTTAGAACAGGGTTTCCAGCCCTTTCAAATTGGTCTAGAACACTCTAGTTCTTTTTTTTTTTTTCCTTTAATGTCAAGGACTTTTTAGTCCCAGTGATTGATACAGTACTTCAGTGAAAAAGTAATGCTTTTAATGGGATCTGCATTGTCAGCCACAACATCCACACCTTGAATGAATAATAGTAACATGAAGTCGCCAACCATGTATTTGTCCACCAGATTTTATTTGGCTTTGAAAACATAGTTAAGACCATTGTTTGATCTTATTTGTGTTTTATTTTAAGATTATAAGCTTCTTAAGATCAGGAATGTGCTATTTGGGGGACAAGGGTATTACAGAACAGTGCTTAACAGAGTAGTGTACATAAATATGTCCTGTTGGGCATGGACACCAACTGAACCAAAACAGTTTAAATCTCTGTCAGGGGACTAATTTTGACTGGTAAAATGTTCTGCCAAATTCTTAGGCTGACTAAAGATACATATTTTCAGTGAGTTTCATGTCTAAATTAAAAGTCATGATTATTGAAGTAGAAATGGTTTTTAATCTTTCAGATAAATTTGTTATTTGTGGTATTTACCTTATTGATATTATTAGTAAGGGTAAATGAATAAAGCTGTTTATAATTGTGGGCCTATAATATCTTTAATTTTTAGAATGCCTACAAACTATAATTATTTAAATACCATGTTTTAATTGAGATATAATTAGTGCCAATTAAATTAATGGATTGTTTATTAAGACTGTCAGTCTTGATTATATTTCCTCAGGGATGGGAAACTAATCTGCACAGTGTCTTGAAGGTAGAGGGGTTGATAAGCATTTATCAGAAGCACCTTGAAAGCCCAGGAGAGTTCTAGGGCAGACTGGGCTGTAGTAGTTAGAGCTTGCACCTACCCCTCTGCTACACTTGTCTGCCTGGATAGGAGGAAGAAGTATTCATTGAGACTTAAGCCTTAGTGTTTTCAAAGTGGGCAGGAAATGATGCTGGAATAGGGGACAGTAATGTGGACATAAATTGGAATAATTCAAATCTGGTTTCATTCCCCGGAAGCTTTTGCTCAGCCAACTTGCTTTATGATTGTTTTCTGTCTTTCATACTAATGTCAGAAATAGCCAAGATGTTGTGACCGAAGCCACACTTGTTGGTCATGTCACTGTTTGTGATTTTTTTTATGTCAACTGATATTTGTCATCTGATGTTCCTTTAAAATGTATCACACCTTTGTACTGCCTTCCATGAGATGTTCTTCACCCCTGGACCAGGGCTCGCAGCTCTGTGGTGCTGCAAGCCTCAGGATTGGGCCCCAGCAGGGAGGGAGGTAGGAAGTAAGACCCCCAAGATGTATCACACTAGAGAGACTGGGAGTAATTCCACAAGGGGAAAACTAGCTTTAATCTTGTAACTCAGGTTTTTTTTTTTTTTTTTTTTTTTTTTTTTTTTTT
>VZQC01007977.1:85668-169219 GCA_009823505.1 Rhizomys pruinosus
CTAACCTGTAGAGGATGTAAGCTTGTGGCATCAGCCATGGGTTATTTCTCCAAGGGGAGAGCCAATAGCCAATTAGATTTGGGATATACAGGCACATGGCTGCCTCTGCTGCACAGTATTTCCAGGCAGGTGAGGTGTAGCTGGTGCTGACGGTGGAGTCTTGCTTGACTCAGGGAGACCCATATTTGCTTTATTGGTTTAGTGGCCTTTGGTAACACTCTCTGGCATTCCAGAGGCCATCTGTACACTTGCATGTGTGGTCTCAATACATCCCTCCCATGTTAACGTCAGGTCTTGCCGAAGACCTGACGTTAACAGTGAACTGATTTTAAGGTCTTTGAAGTTCAGAGATTGTGTGCCTCTAAACCAATACTATATTTTATCCCTTTTGAGATATTTTTTAACCAAGACGAGTGTGTCAGGCATTCCTGAGCTAGACTGGGATACTGCATTTTAGACAGACTAGCATATGAAGAAGATTCTTTGACTCTGAATAGAGAATATGAAAATACACAATTTTTACTTTCTTTGTGAGACAGGGTCTCCCTGTAGCCCCAGGTGGCCTGGAACTCGCTATATAGACCAGGCTGGCCTTGAACTCACAGACCTCCTGCCTCTGCCTCCCGAGTGCTGGGATTAGAGGTGTGTGCCACCTCCCCTGGCTGTAAATGACTCTTAAAAGTTTTTTAGATGAGGTCATTATGTTGCCTGAACTCAAGTAATCTTCTTGCCTTAGTCCTCTGAGTGCTAGGAGCACAGGTGTATGCCACTGCACCCAGCTTAATAAATCGCTTTTCATGATGTTGTAAAAGTTGTAAAACTGTATTAGTGTGTTTCTTGAAAAAAAAAAAGTGACACTCTTCTCCCCCTTAAAGTTTAACTTCACAGTTAGAAAAACTGTGCTTAGGACATGAATCAGAGTTTGTTTGGTAGATAAGCTTATTGGCAACTCTTGGCTGCTTGATCACTTCCCAGCAAGAATCTTTGTAGGGAAAATTGAAGAGTACAGCAGAGTGGGCAGAACTTGTACCCACAGGTTTCAGGTTGGGGGAGAAGAGAATGGTGTGTACAATGTGCACTCCTACAGATTTTTCATGTGCCTTTCTTTGGTTGACAGATTTTTGGATCCTACTTCTTTTTTTTGTCTTTCGAGACAGGGTCTCCCTGTAGCCCCAGCTGTCCTGGAACTCACATTGCAGACCAGGCTGGCCTTGAACTCACAAAGATCTGCCTGCCTCTGCCTCCCAAGTGCTAGGATTAAAGGTGTGCACCACCACGCCCAGCTTTTATTTGTATGAATGTACTGTCTGCATGCAGGTTTGTGCACCCGTATCGTGCAATGCCTCGGAGGTCAGAAGAGGGTCTCAGATTCCCCTGGAACTGGAGTTCTCCTGGATTTGGAGTTACAGACAGTTCTCAGCCGCCATGTGGGGCTGGGGATCAAATCTGGGTCCTCTGCAAGAGCAGTCAGTGCTCTTAACCTCTAGGCCATCTCTCCAGCCCCAATACCTGATTACTTGGTACTGGTTGTCCTAGTTTGTCTTCCATTGCTGTGACAAAACACTCTGACCAACACCAACTTGGGGAGGAAAGGGTTTATTCAGCTTATATCTCCCAGGTCACAGTTCATCACTTAGGGAGCCCAAGGCAGGAACTCAGGGCAGGAACCTGGAGGCAGGAGCTGAAGCACAGGCCATGGAGGAAGGCTGTTCACTGGCTTGCTCCCCTGACTCATGCCCAGCCTGCCTTCTTATACCATACACAACAACCTGCCCAGGGTGGCACTACTCATTGTGGGCTGGGCCCTCCCACACTGCTCGACCATCAAGACAATACTCCACAGATGTGGCCATGGGCCAATCCAATGGAGCCAATTCCCCAATTGAGGATCCCTCAACCCAGGTGTGTCAAGTTGACACTAAAGCTATCCAGCACAATTGACCCCTTGTCAACTTGACACACAAAACACATCACTGTTAAACCACCACCTTTCCAATTCTTATCCCCAAAGTATGATGTTATCATTAATTACAACCTTAAAAGCCCCACAGTCCTTAAAATGTCCCAACACTTTAAAAAGTTCACAGTCTATTAAAAGTCTATTAACTGTGGGTTGCTGTAAAATCCAAAACAAGTACTGTCTTATTTCAAAGGGAAGAATCAGGCACACTCAAACAAAACCTAAGTCCGGCAAAGTAGCTCAAGGCTGGACACCTGGGATTCACTCACGATCTTCTGGGCTCCAAAGGGTTTCGGCAGCTCCCCATCTCCGACTCTGCCGTCCGTGGCACACACAGCTCATCTCGCAGGCCCAGGCAGACTCCATTCCACACCTGCCGCTGCTCTTGGTGGTCGTCCCAAGGTCCCGGCATCTCCAAAACGCTGGGGTAACCACTGAAACTGAGGCAGCACCTTCACCAGTGGTCTCTTCTGACCTCTCCTGGTGCAAAGCCTCAGCTTCTCTCCATGACCCCTGCAATCCTGGGGTCTTCACTGCAACTGAGGTGCACTTCCACCAATGGTCTTTCCTGACCTCTCACAGTGCCAAGCCTCAGCTGCTCTCTCTGACCCCCTCAAAATTTCAACACCAGAACCATATAGGAGACTCTTACATGCTACCAAGTCCTGCTTCTGGCTGGAGATGGAGGATCAGGCCCCTTCTGGATCACAGCTTCTGTGTGCTGACCCTGAAGAAATTCTTCCCAGAGGATTTCACCACAGTGATGCTGGTCTCTTGTTACTTACAGCTGATTTTTCAGCCCCAGCTAACCAGCATCAATTGTCCCAGTACAACAAAGATTTCACTTCAGGTTCTGGTCTCTTGTTACTTACAGCTGATTCTTCAGCCCCAGATGACCAGAACCTACAGATTACATAGTCCTGATGATCTCTGCCCCCCTTTGAAACTAGAAACTTCACAAGCCAGGCCTCCATCTTCTACAATTCCTTCAGCAAAACTGCTCCAAGCTTCACAGCAACAATCTTTAGACATTCAATGATCTTCCCAGCCCAAGTTCTAAATGCCTCCACAATCCTTCCCCAAAACACCAAGGTCAGGACTGTCACAGCAATACCCTACTCTTTTGGTACCAATTTCTGTTCTAGTTTGTCTTCCATTGCTGTGACAAAACACTCTGACCAACACCAACTTGGGGAGGAAAGGGTTTATTTAGCTTACATCTCCTGGGTCACAGTTCATCACTTAGGGAGCCCAAGGCAGGAACTCAGGGCAGGAACCTGGAGGCAGGAACTGAAGCACAGGCCATGGAGGAATGCTGTTCTCTGGCTTGCTCCCTTGACTCATGCCCAGCCTGCCTTCTTATACTATACACAATAACCTGCCCAGGGTGGCACTACTCATTGTGGGCTGGGCCCTCCCACACTGCTCAACCATCAAGACAGTACTCCACAGATATGGCCACGGGCCAATCCAATGGAGCCAATTCCCCAATTGAGGCTCCCTCAACCCAGGTGTGTCAAGTTGACACTAAAGCTATCCAGCACACTGGTCTTTTAGCACTGTAAGAGCATTTCCTCCTGCTGTTTATTGACACATGCTGCAGGAGCATACATGACCCACTGTTAAGTTAGCATTCTGCTACCTGTACTGCTTTAAGAACTGAAGCCACTGAAATGAGGACTACTTCGTTCTTGTTCATGGCAAAGGGCCTGCTGTGACAGTGCTTTGTATCCCTTTTGTCTTCATTTCAGTTCTGTGACAGAAAGCTGCTTATCAGGGTCATTGTGAAGATTACTTGAGGAAGTGCACACGCGGCCCGTGGTAGCACACTTTGTTGCCATGTGATGTAGTGCCTGTGACTTAGTGCTGTTTGTACTGAATACCTTGCTTAAAAATAGCTTAAGACTTAGATCACGTGGCTGAAGAGTACAGGTGGATCACTTTAAGCACTCACAATTTTTATGAAGTCTCGTTATTGTCTAGAATGAATTAAATTCTAAAACCAAGTGAAGGATCCACTTGTCAAGGCTCAATTGTCTTTACTTTTCAAATCTTGTTGAAAATAATAAAGTAGAAGTGAAAATAAAGTGCAATTTTCACCTAAGTGTCTAGCGACACCTAGCTGACTTCATGAGAAACCTTCTTGACTTTTTGTCAAGGTCAGACACTACAGTTTGTTCCCTTGTGTGTGATGCAAGTTTTCTCAACTCCTCAAGCTAGTCTAGTTGTGTTTTAATTTCTCTCTTATCTACCTCTCCTCTTGGCAAAGGTTGATTGCTGTGGTGAGATGGCACAAAGAGAAAAGTCAGAATGCAAGAGAGAAGAGTTTGGGGGGGTTAAGCAACAGGGGAAACAGAGAAGGGGAGCAGGGAAGAGGAGGCTGTAAGGTAAACAGAGGACATAGGCAACAGAACGCTCTCTTCAAACTTTCAAGGAAGGACATTCTTCCAATACAGAAGAAGAGAGAGACAAGGTGCTCAGTAATTTCTTCCAGTTGTCCCCCGAACTCAGACATTTTCTTCTGAGTCCCCTGAGAGGGTGATACAGCCTCATCCATCACTGCCCAGATGGCACAGGGACGCCAGGGTTTTATAGCATCCTTCCCAGCTTTGTGGTGGTTTAGGTACTGTTCTGGCCGAGTGAGCAGGTAAGGATGCTGGATTTGTAAGGACATGTAGAAAGCAATGTCTGGTCCTGTTTGTCTAAGTTTTCTCCCAATGTTTGCTTTTTAGGTGGAAGAGATAAGCGTGGAGGTCCTATTTTAACATTTCCAGCCCGCAGCAATCATGACAGAATACGGCAGGAGGATCTCAGGAGACTCATTTCATATCTAGCCTGCATTCCTAGGTAAGTGTTGTGTGACTGTGCCCTGTCACTCTTTTCACAATTCAAGAAGTATGGCACTATTCTCAGAAACCAGCTAGAGTAGCTCAAATTCCAGGGAGAGAAAACATAAAATTAAGGTCATCTTTCTCTTTATTTCCATTTGGTGACCATAATTGAATTCTTCAAAACACTGGTTCATGGAACCAGAAGTCAGGGTTTTGCTATCGCAGATGGTAAATGGTGGATTAGCTGGGATTTTAGGATTCCAGGCTGCTGAGTTAGAAATCAGGCAGTCCTCTTTGAGTGTAACAACCAAGGTCCAGTCATCTGGACTGTCAGAAATTGGCTGCTCTTTTTGGCTCCAAATGCATATATGTCTATTCTAAGCTCTCTGTTTTACAAATATTCTTTGGTTTGTAGCATGAAGTTTGTAGCATGTAGCATTAAAAGTCCTTATCTGCTGATATACCAGGTTGTCAGTTTGGAGACCTCCATTGAATCTGAGACTCTATTAGTGATAGGGATGTTTTCACTGTGGACACCGAACACACAAGCAATGTTCATCCAGAGAAGGCTGAGTGAGGAGTGGTGAGTTAGGAGGAAGTGCCTAGGTCTATACCTGAGGAAGTTAAAATCTTTGTGTCCACCCTGCAAATGTGTTATTCTGGTGTTAGTTGTACAACTGTGAACTGATGAAGAAATTTGTTCCTGTGTTAAAAATTTTCATTTAATTGTTCCAGTTACTTTTTTAGAAAATAGAATATACTCCCTTAAAAAATAAATAATAAAAAGAAAGAAAATAGAATATACTTATGATATAATCCAAGGATATAGTCTTGCCTAGATCACGGGTGTGGGTGTGGTGTGGGTGTGGTGTGGGTGTGTGGTATGGGTATGGGTGTAGTGTGGTATGGGTGCAGGTGTGTGGGTGTAGTGTGGGTGTGGGTGTGGTGTGGGTATAGTGTGGTGTGGGTATGGGTGTGGTGTGGTATGGGTGTGGGTATGGTGTGGGTGTGGTACGGGTATGTCTGTGGTATGGGTGTGGGTGTGGTGTGGGTGCCGGTGCAGGTGTGGGTGTGGGTTGAGTGTTGGAATATGTGCCTCCCTATGACAAAAGGGCAAGTCCTTAAGTATCTTCCTTTTAGAAAGGCACAGGATGCAGGACAACATACATTACACCCACAGCAGAGTGAAGAGGTCTTTCCAAGGAGGCTAAGTTAGGCCTATGTAAAAGAGATCTTGGTCATAGTTAGGGGCTGCATTTAGTAACTTTTTAAGGGAGATGTCCTGGAACAGAGTAATACAAGATGGTCTGTGATAGTTGGTCTTGTCAACTTGGCTGGATTTGGAATCACCTGGGAGACACACCTTTGGGTGTATTGTGAGAGAGTTTCCAGAGAGATTTAACTAAGAAAGAAGACTCTCTGGATGTGGGAGGCACCATCTCATGGGCTGAACACCTAGTCCAGACGAAGGGAGCAAGGAGCAGGACAGCCCAGTAAGCTCCGGCCTTCACCCTTCTCTGCTTTCCAGTGTGCTCAATGTGACCTGCTACCTCACACTCCTGCCAGCACAGCTGTAGCCACTCTTGTCACTGTGCTTTCCCTACCCCCGAAACATGAGCCAGAATAAACCTTCCTTCTGTGTGTTGCTTTTGTCACATATTTTGTCATAGCAGTGGTTAAAGGAGCTAATAGGAAATTGGCACTGAGGAGGGGGACCTCTGCTGTGGCTCCCTGACCACCTGGTTCACAGGTCTATGGATCTGGCTTTCAGGAGGGATTTGCAGGTTTGGGACTGCAGGGTAGTGAAGCTGTAGAATCTTATCAACAGAACTTAATGGAACATTCTGGTGGGATTTCAAGAGACCAGAATGCCAGACAGTAAAGACTGATTATGAGGTTCCAGAAGGGAACAAGGTCTCTGTTGGGAACTGGGCTACAGGCCATTTGCACAAAGGATCTGGCTGTGCTTTGCCTATATCCTGAAAACCTCAGGCTAAATTCAGAAGAGATGCTCTGTGTTGTTTAGCAGAGGAAATTTCAAGCCCATATAGTTTCAGGCCGTGGAATCATTGTTGCTTACTGATCTATTCATATTTACAGTGAGGGAGAACAGCAAAGAGCAGAAAGAAATGCATATGTGAGGAGAGAAGTGTGAGCAGGTGTAAGGTTGCAGACAAGGCAGGAGCAAACACCTCTTAAAGAGATGACAGGAGACTAATGGACAGTAAGCTGTGCACCTGCTTTCCTGACTCTCTGTTTTCTGATGGACACACAATACAACCTCCATTCTGCCCTAGGTAGAACTGCTCTCACGAATACACCTTCCTCACTGATAGAACATTTCCTTAAACTATAAGAATGGAAACCTTTGCTTCCTTTGGCTGCTTTTATTATTTTCTTATGTCACGGCACAGATAAAAGGAACTATTACACTTCATAACAGTGGAATGGGTTTTAAAAAGTTGAGGTAAATGGGGCCTTCCAGATAACTCAGCAGGTAAAGGCAGTTGCTATTAAGCCTGACAGCCTGAGTTTAATCCCCAGAACCTTCATGGTGGAAGGAGGGAACCAACTTTGCAAAGTTGTCTTCTGACCTCCACATGCATGGGTTGGCATGTGCATGCTCATATCCACACACAAAAATAAAAGTAAAGAAAATTGCTTTTTAACTTAAAAAGTTGAGGTACATGAACTAGATACACAGGTATGTGGTTCGGAACTCTTCTTACCACTCTTAGATTGACATGGTAGAGAATTGGTCCCTTCTATAGGAAGTCTTGCAGTAGCACTGGAAGTCAGCTTTGCTTTGATGATTTGACTTGCTGAGGATATTCTTGAGTTTCCCAGTTAAAAATTTGTTCATTGAAATCGGGCATGGTGGTGCATGCCTTTTAATCCCAGCCCTCAGGAGGCAAAAGCAGGTGGATCTCTGTGAAATGGAGGCCAGCCTGGTCCATATAGTGACTTCTCTGGGACTAGGGAGATCCTGTCAAAACAAAAAACAACAGGAAAAACAACAAAATGTTTGTTCACTGGAAAAAATGCTGTGTGTCAGCAGGGAAGGACGGAGCCTTCCTTACCTATGGGACACTTCTGGCTCTTCTTTGGACTGCTTATCTGTTGAAGTCATGGATCTAGAAGGGCTTGGAGTTCTTGGCTACTCAGTCTCATTCATTCCATAGTACAGTTAGCTGTCACTTGGTGAGTTCTTGAGTGCCAGGTTCTATGATGATCATGTTGGAAAAAGAAGCATCAGAATATGAAGGACAGTGGAAAAACTTGTCAAAGTGGTCATGTATTACAACTAAAGTTTAGGCTGGGGCTGAAGCTCTGTCTGGAGAGTGAAATATGCCATTTCATGTCACTTGGGACTGTAAATAGAAAAGCAAATCAAGGTAATGAAGCGACTGTCCTCAGAAGACAAAGAGTTATCAAACACACTTAAGTATTTATGAGAGAGATTGCATGAGGTTCTGGATGTTATAAACACTCCAGGGGAAAATTATAGAGAAAAATCTGATAAATGTTGAAACTCAATTATAAGCGTATGGGTGTTCTTACACTGCTCTACTTCTGTGTATGCTCATAATTTTCTATTAAACATTTTTTAATTTCTTTTTAATTTTAATTTTTATTTATTTCTGTATGTGTATGAATGTACTGTCTGCATGCAAGTTTGTGCACCCGTGTCGTGCAATGCCGCGGAGGTCAGAAGAGGGTGTTGGATTCCCCTGGAATTGGAGTTTCAGACGGTTCTCGGCCGCCACGTGGGTGCTGGGGATCGAACCCGGGTCCTCTGTAAGAGCGGTCGGCGCTCTTAACCGCTAGGCCATCTCTCCAGCCCCTAAACATTTTTTTTAATGAGTAGATCAAAAGCTGGGCATGGTGGCTCACGCCTTTAATTCTAGCACTCAGGAGTGCAAGGCCATGGGTTCTATCCCTAGTAAGTAAGTAAGTAGGTAAATAAATAAATGGATTTTGGGATTCATCTAGGTTATCAAAAATATGTACATAATTGGAATATTATGTTATCTGGTTATAAAATCTACATTGATAGATGTAGATTTCATTGATCTCATTGGCCCTCTCAACTGCTAGGCCATCTCTCGAGCCCATTTTTTTGGTATTTTTGAGACAGCGTCTCCCTTTCATCCCATCTGGCCTGGACCTCTCTATGTCGACCAGGCTGGCCTTGAACTCACAGAGATCTGCCTGCCTGTGCCTCCTGAGTGCTAGGATTAAAAGTGTGCGCCACCACGCCCGGCCTATGACCTACTCTTTAAAAATTTTCTTTTGCTAGAAAATTATGAGCATACACAGAAGTAGAACAGTGTATGTATGTTTGTATATATTTATGTATGCATATATTTATATATATATATAGAAGCAATTAAAATATTTTATTGAAAAAAATAAAATCCATTCCTTTTATGCAAAACAAAAAAGTAGTAAGTCAGATAAAAGGGAAAATACAAGGGGTTGGGAAAGACATACAATCTATTATTACAATATTATGCATACATAATATAATAAAAACATTACTCCATGTTCTAGCTTCTGGTGTATGCCCATAATTTTCTAGCAAAGAAATTTTTTAAAGAGTAGTCATAGCCGGGCGTGGTGGCGCACACTTTTAATCCTAGCACTCAGGAGGCACAGCAGGCAGATCCTGTGAGTTCAGGCCAGCCTGGTCGACATAGAGAGGTCCAGGCCAGATGGGATGAAGGAGACGCTGTCTCAAAAATACCAAAAAAATGGGCTCGAGAGATGCCTAGCAGTTGAGAGGGCCAACTGCTCTTGCAGAGGACCCGGTGTCGATTCCCAGCACCCACATGGCAGCTGAGAACAGCTTTAACTCCCAGTTCCAGGGGAATCCAACACCCTCTTCTGACCTCCATGGCATTGGACGACACGGGTGCACCAACCTGCAGACAAACACTTCATAACAACAAAAAAAAAAAATTTAAAATAAAAAAAAAAAAAAAAAAAAAAAAAAAAAAAAAAAAGAGTAGGTCATCCTAATGAGCCAAATGTAGTTGAACTATGTGAGATCAATGAAAAGTACTATCAATGTAGATTTTATAACCAGATAACATAATATTCCAATTATGTACATATTTTTGATAACCTAGATGAATCCCAAAATCCATATTATTTACCTACTTACTACTTACTAGGGATAGAACCCATGGCCTTGACTCCTGAGTGCTAGAAATTAAAGGCGTGAGCACCAGCCCAGCTTGATCTACTCATTAAAAAAAATGTTTAGGGGCTGGAGAGTGGCCTAGCGGTTAAGAGCGCCGACCGCGCTTACAGAGGACCCGGTTCGATCCCCAGCACCCACGTGGCGGCCGCGAACCGTCTGTAAAACTCCAATCCAGGGGAATCCAACACCCTCTTCTGACCTCCGCGGCATTGCACGGCACGGGTGCACAAACCTCAAAAAAACAACACAAAAAAAAAAAAAAAAATATAAAAAAAAATTAAAAATGTTTAATATGAAACTATGAGCATACACAGAAGTAGAGCGTGTAAGAACACCCAACGCTTATAATTGAGTTTCAACATTTATCAGATTTTTCTCTATAATTTTCCCCTGGAGTGTTTATAACATCCAGAACCTCATGCAATCTCTCTCATAAATACTTAAGTGTGTTTGATAACTCTTTGTCTTCTGAGGACAGTCGCTTCATTACCTTGATTTGCTTTTCTATTTACAGTCCCAAGTGACATGAAATGGCATATTTCACTCTCCAGACAGAGCTTCAGCCCCAGCCTAAACTTTAGTTGTAATACATGACCACTTTGACAAGTTTTTCCACTGTCCTTCATATTCTGATGCTTCTTTTTCCAACATGATCATCATAGAACCTGGCACTCAAGAACTCACCAAGTGACAGCTAACTGTACTATGGAATGAATGAGACTGAGTAGCCAAGAACTCCAAGCCCTTCTAGATCCATGACTTCAACAGATAAGCAGTCCAAAGAAGAGCCAGAAGTGTCCCATAGGTAAGGAAGGCTCCGTCCTTCCCTGCTGACACACAGCTTTTTCCAGTGAACAAACATTTTGTTGTTTTTCCTGTTGTTTTTTGTTTTGACAGGATCTCCCTAGTCCCCAGAGAAGTCACTATATTGACCGGCTGGCCTCCATTTCACAGAGATCACCTGCTTTTGCTCCTGAGGCTGGGATTAAAAGGCATGCACCACCATGCCCGATTTCAATGAACAAATTTTTAACTGGGAAACTCAAGAATATCCTCAGCAAGTCAAATCATCAAAGCAAAGCTGACTTCCAGTGCTACTGCAAGACTTCCTATAGAAGGGACCAATTCTCTACCATGTCAATCTAAGAGTGGTAAGAAGAGTTCCGAACCACATACCTGTGTATCTAGTTCATGTACCTCAACTTTTTAAGTTAAAAAGCAATTTTCTTTACTTTATTTTTGTGTGTGGATCTGGCATGCACATGCCAACCCATGCGTGGAGGTCAGAGACAACTTTGCAAATGTTGGTTCCCTCCTTCCCCCATGAGGTTCTGGGGATTAACTCAGGCTGTCAGGCTTAATAGCAACTGCCTTTACCTGCTGAGTTATCTGGAAGGCCCCATTTACCTCAACTTTTTACAAACCCATTCCACTGTTATGAAGTGTAATAGTTCCTTTTATCTGTGCCGTGACATAAGAAAATAATAAAAGCAGCCAAAGGAAGCAAAGGTTTCCATTCTTATAGTTTAAGGAAATGTTCTATCAGTGAGGAAGGTGTATTCGTGAGAGCAGTTCTACCTAGGGCAGAATGGAGGTTGTATTGTGTGTCCATCAGAAAACAGAGAGTCAGGAAAGCAGGTGCACAGCTTACTGTCCATTAGTCTCCTGTCATCTCTTTAAGAGGTGTTTGCTCCTGCCTTGTCTGCAACCTTACACCTGCTCACACTTCTCTCCTCACATATGCATTTCTTTCTGCTCTTGCTGTTCTCCCTCACTGTAAATATGAATAGATCAGTAAGCAACAATGATTCCACGGCCTGAAACTATATGGGCTTGAAATTTCCTCTGCTAAACAACACAGGCATCTCTTCTGAAATTTAGCCTGAGGTTTTCAGGATATAGGCAAAGCACAGCCAGATCCTTTGTGCAAATGGCCTGTAGCCCAGTTCCCAACAGAGACCTTGTTCCCTTCTGGAACCTCATAATCAGTCTTTACTGTCTGGCATTCTGGTCTCTTGAAATCCCACCAGAATGTTCCATTAAGTTCTNAATGTGTGTGTATATATATATATATATATATATATATATATATACTGTTCTTGAAGAACTGGCATTTTGTTTGTTCTTAGTTAAGGAGTAAATTAATGAGTAGATGAGGCATCTGCCCAGTGATACTGGAGAAGGATTTGTGGTGGTCCTAAAGGAGAGAGGTGAACACAGAAGGCCTCCCCTCTCCTCTGATGTCCTTCATGCTCATTACCTCCTGGGAGTATTCAAGAACTGAGGCCTATTTCATTTCAGACTTACAGGAGGATCAGTAAACATCATCAGCAAATTAGTAGTGTGGGAATTTTCTTAGACTTGTAGGTTTGCTTATATGATCATGTATTGAAGTTTCAGAGAGACCAAAGCCTAGGTTTCCCCTATGTGTAGATCCTGGGATCTGGGGCACCTCTGTGTCCATTGGACCAAACTTCTACTGCGATAATGATAGTGACCCTCCGGTTGATTTTTGGACAGGCAGTGTAGGGCCCATGACCTGCAGCCAGTTCCTTGGTGACCTGTCATTTTTCTGACATATGAAACATGATGATATGTAAGTGGGAATTACTGTGAACTCTGAGTAAGTTTGTTTAAGTCCGTTCACCTACTTCAGTGCTTGGTGTGAGGTGGCTGCCTCAGAAACTGCAGCAGTTTCTTTCTTTTGTATTTGCTCTTTTATTTTCCTTCAGTTACTTTCCTTTTGTCATGCTTTCAGTAGGTAGACTGCACTGTGTTCTTTGGCCACAAGTCCCACAGATGATCATAAATGTGACCTGAGCTGGTGTGGTGGTTTGGGTGCTATTACTTGGGCTACGTCTCCTTGTCCCTTAAAAAACATCAGCAGCCAGGCGTGGTGGCGCATGCCTTTGATCCTAGCACTTGGGAGGCAGAGGCAGGCGGATCTTTGTGAGTTCAAGGCCAGCCTGGTCTACAGCGCGAGTTCCAGGACAGCTGGGGCTACAGGGAGACCCTATCTCAAAGAGACCAAAAAAAAAAAAATCAGCAGTTGGGACTTGCCATGCAAGTGTGAAGACTGGAGTTCAGATCCCCAGAACTCATATATATGCCAGGCAGGTATGGTACCTACCTATATAGCTCTACCCTCGGAAGGTGGAGATGAGAATCTCTAGAGCAAGCTGGCTAGTGAGATTTAGCCCTGGGTTTAATTGAGAGACCTTGCCTTTGTGAAAAAGGGGGAAGAGGATCAAGTGAGGATGACTCTTGACCTTGGGCCACACATGCACACATGAACGTGCGTGTACAGACACAAAAACAAGGGGAAAAAGTTAATAATTGGAGCCGAAGGGTGGATCTGTAGAACTGATGTGCAATGGACCTTCTAACCCGTGCCCAGGATGAGTGCTGGCGACAGCGGTGTGGCTGTGCCATGATGAAATACATCTCTGGGTGTTTTATGCTGTTGTTGCTTGAGCTTTATTTTATACCACTTAAGTTCTAGGACATTTTACCCTTTTCAGTGTTTTATAGTAGCTAAATGATAAGCCACTCTGATGCTTGTTGCTCATAAAATAATGTGATGACTGTCAATTGACTTTTTTTTCATTTTATTTATTCAATATTTTTTATTGCTTCAGTATCTATATATATACATAAATATATGCATACACAAATATATACAAACATACACATATCACCTGAGTTGGAGGATTTTTTTTTTTTTTTTTTGCTAAAAGATGTACTTTTCCTTAAAGAAGTGTTTGAAGGCTCCTCCCTGGCAAGCCCAAACAGCCATCAATCCTGCCCCCATGCTTCACACTGGGGTCCTTCCCCCCCATGGTCACCCAGTTGAGGTCCAACAAGTATGAGTTCTGTCCTGATCTCCCTGCACTGGCCTCCCTGATAGACCCTGGGTAGTCCAACAATGGCAGTCCACACTCTGAAGAGGCTGAAATCCCAGCAGCCGCTCAGTCTACAAGCTGGGTGTCTCCATCTGTCATTGAAGGTTTGGAGGATTCTTGGAGAGACGTGAGTCTTCAGTCCATATTGGAGGGTTAAAAAGCTGTGTCTCATGTCTTCGAAGAAGGGCAGAAGCAGTGGCAGCCACAGAATAGATGCACTTGCCAGTAAGAATTGAAGACAGGCCAAACAACAGTGCTCTCTCGCTCGCTCTCTCTCTCTCTCTCTCTCTCTCTCTCTCTCTCTCTCTCTCTCCCTTTTTGTCTATTTACTAAGATCTCTAGTTTTATATCTGAAGTACAATTTCTAAGGCCTTACTGAGTATTTATTTCTGGTTATACTTTCCTTTTGGATGCTTAAAGCCACACAGCCCAGATTAACTAAGGTTTTTGTTTTCTCAAGGTCAGTTGAGGGTCTGATCCTCAGGGGTCACTCAGGCTTTTTTTTTGGGGGGGGGGCCCTGGCTCCTTTCAGCTTTTCATTTACTAGTTCTATCCACTCATGGACAAAATCAGATCTTGCTAGACCAGACTTCCCTTTTTGAAGCACGAGCATACTTTCCTCTTTATAGACTGGACACTGGCTGAAGTCCCATTACTGGATCTCCTAAGACTTGCCTACACAGGAAGACTGGTGACTCACATTTGCAGGACATTTCAAGAGATGCCCCCATGCATAGTCCCCTGAGACTTAGTTGACCTCTGAGGGCAAGGAACAAACTTATCCCTTAGGTCCCTCAGTCAAATTGGTATGGGCATTAAGTATGGTCATTAAGCACCCATTAAAGGCTAAGTTACACCAGCCTGATACATCGTACCTATACTAAAATTGTATCTTCTGAAAACAACCTGTTATTTCCATATCATATTTCTTGATATGCATTTTTCCATTTTAACTTTATGTTACTTTAAAATATGTATACATGCCCACCATCCTATACCAAAAATCCATAGTCTGAAAATAAGTGGTAGGTTAGTTCTAGAACCCGTTTAGGGATTCATAATATAAGAGCACATTTGTTTTCAGATCATGAGGAATATAACATTAATGTTGCTCAGTTTGCTTTATAACTAGGTACTTGGTGCTAGCATCCACAGATGAGGGATATCATTCATTGTTTGTTTTTCTGGGACTGTGTTACTTCACTTAACATAATATCTTCTAGTTCCATCCATTTACATGCAAATTTCATGATATCTTTCTTTACTGCTGCATAAAAATCTATTGTGTAGATGTCCCACATTTTCTCTATCCACTGGTCGGTTGAGGGGCACTTGGGTTGGTTCCAGTTCTTCTCTTCTATGAAGAGAGCTGCAAAAAACATGGCTGTACATATATCTCTGCAGTAGGATGAGTCTTGTGGGTAGATACCTAGAAGTGGTATGGCTGGGTCAGGTCATAGGTTCATTTTGAGTCTTTTAACACTGCTTTCCATAGTGGTTGTGTGAGTTTGCATTCCCACCAGCAGTGGATGCCTGTTCCCTTTTCCCCACAACCTCTTCAGCATTTGGTATCATTTGTTTTCTTGATCCTAGCCAGCCTTATCAGAGTGAGATGATATCTTAAAGTGGTTTTAATTTGCATTTCCTTAATTATTAGCTATGCTGAACACTTTTTAAGATGTTTCTCAGCCATCTCTATTTCCTCACTTGTGAAGTCTCTGTTCTGCTGTTTACTCCATCTTTTGAGAGTCATTTGGTTTTTGTTTTTAAGTAGTTTATATATTCTGGAAGTTAGTGCTCTGTCAGATGTATCAGCAGTGAAGGTTTCCTCCCACTCTGGGAGTTTTCTCTTCACTTCCCTGGTTGTTTTGCTGTACAGTAACTTTTGAGTTTGATATGGTCCCACTTGTCAATTGTCAACCTTATTTCCTATGCAGCTGCTGTGTGATTTAGAAAGTTTTCCGGGGCTAGAGATAGTGGCTCAGGTGTTAAGAGCAGTGACTGCTCTTGCAGAGGACCTGGGTTCAACTCCCAGTACCCACATGGTGGCTAAGAACCATCTTAGGCTAGACATAGTGGCACATGGCTTTGATCCCAGCACTTGGGAGGCAGAGGCAGAGGCAGAGGCAGGCGTATCCCTGTGAGTTCAAGGCCAGCCTGGTATACATAGCAAGCTCCAGGCCAGCTGGGACTAAAGGGAAACCCTGTCTCAAAAAGACAAAAAAAAAGAAAAGAAAAAGTCTTTTCCTATACCTATGTCTTATAGGTTGCTGCCAACGTTTTCTTCTATCACCTTCAGAATTTTTGGTTTCACATTGAGGTCTTTGATCCATTTGGAGTTGATTTTTGTACAGGGTGAGAGGTAAGGGTTTAATTTCATTCTTCTACAAGTGATGATCCAGTTTTGCCAACACCATTTGCTGAAGATGCTGTCTTTCCTCCATTGAGTCTTTTTGGCCCCCTTGTCAAATATGAGGTAGCTGAAATGGTATGTGCTCGTTTGGATCTTCAGTTTTGTTCCATTTGGTCAAGAGGTCTGTTTTTGTGCCAGTACCAACCTGTTTTTATGACTATAGCTCTGTAGTGTAGTTTGAAGCCTGGTATAGAGATCCCCCCTGTATTGCTCTTTTTACTCAGGGTTGCTTTGGCTATTCTGGGTCTTTTGTTTTTCCATATGAAATTAAGGATTTTTTTTCCAAGCCTGTGAAGAAACTCTTGGATTTTAATTGGGATTGCATTGAATCTGCATATTAATTTGGGTAGAATGGACATTTTTACTGTATTTTTCAAATCCATGAGCATGGGAGGTCTTTCCATTTTCTGATGTCTTCTTCAGTCTCCTTCAGGGATTTATAATTTTTTTTTGGAGATCTTTGGTGTCTTTGGTTAGGTTTGTTCCTAGGTATTTTATTGTTTTTGAGGCTATCGTGAGTGGGAAGGTCTCCTTGTATTCCTTCTTCAGTTGCTTGTTGGTGTAAAGAAAGGCTACTGATTTTCCTAGATTAATTTTGTATCCCAACACTTTACTGAAACTCTTAATCATTTCTAGGAGTTTTCTGGTGGAGTTTTTAGCATCCCTTAGGTAAACTATCATATCGTCTGCAAAGAGGGGATAGCTTGACTTTCTCTTTTCCAATTAGTACTCCTTTAATTTCCTTTTCTTGCCTTATTGCCCTAGCCAATGTTTCAAGCACTATATTGAAGAGGAGTGGCAGCAGGGGGCAGCCTTGCCGAGTTCCTACCTTAAGGACAATCCTTCTAACTGACTCTTTTGAGAACACTCGTATGAGGGGTTTTTCAGTTGAGAACTCAGGAAAAGTATTTTTTCTCTTTTACAGAACTATGTCAGAAGGGGCCTTTATCTATATTTTACTGATAACCTAGGGCTCTTAGGTACAACTACTAGATTAACAAATTGATAATGTCACATTTTTCAGAGATCAGTTTCTGTCTTCAAAGTATAGGCAAGGCTTGGAGACCAAGCTGCAAGCATTCATTCATTCGGCTTTCATATATGGCTAAATTTGGGAGTGTTTTCAAGTTACTTTTCTCTTCAGAGTGCCTGGATTTCAGGGCAGTGAAAACACCCAGTGAAAGGCTGTGCATGCTCATGCTAGTCCTTGTGTTGAGTTTACTACTTGGGAAGCTGCTGGCTGGTAACAGTTTGGAAGAGGAAGGGGATGAGTTAATCCCTCTGTAAAATATGCAAGTGAAGTGTATCACCTTCTGGCTTGTTCTTTGCTCATTCCTGTTGTTAAGCCCAGGGTTATAGAGGATTCCTTTTAAGTCCCCTTTAAGTGGAGAGTGTTTATAGTTTATGTCCATACTGCATAGGACCATTCTGGGAGAAGACAAGCTACAAGAGAATTTTATCTTGGTTTGGTAAAGACTGATGTATAAAATGCAGTCTGCCAGGCTGGAGAGATGGCCTAGCGGTTAAGAGCGTCGACTGCTCTTGCAGAGGACCCAGGTTCGATCCCCAGCACCCACATGGCGGCTGAGAACTGTCTTTGACTCCAGTTCCAGGGGAATCCGATGCCCTGTTCTGACCTCCACGGCATTGCACGACACTGGTGCATAGACTGCATGCAGACAGTACATTCATATACACACACACACACACACACACACACACACACACACACACACACACAGAAATGCAGTTTGCCAAACAGTGCCTACTGAAACAACATAAATTGCTTCCATTTTCTTTCCTGTGCGACAGAATCTGTGGGTCTGGACTGGACTGCTTCAGCAGGGCACAGGCTTCCTCTGAGAGCATAGCAACCAAGCATCCCTCCTTAGTCCTGTGTTATAGCTGCTCTATTGCAGAACCTCTAAAGCCGTGCATACCTACAAAGAATGGCATTACCTTGTTAGAACCCATGGAACCCAGAATGCTTAATTTCTGTGTCTTGGGGACTGTAGGTTTGTGAAGGAGGCCAGGAAACACTGATGCTTTGGCCTGTGGTGTTAACAGGATTCTAGCCCTGGACCTGCCTGGGCCTGGGGAGAAGTGAGACCTATAGCCAGAGTTTTGGAGCTGTTCTGTCATATTCAGTTCATATTCATGTAGGAAGTATATTAGTTACTTTTCCCATGGTTTGATTGAATACGGACAAAAACAACTTCAGGGGAGGAAGGATTGATTTTAAAAAACAATTTAAGATTTCATTTTTAATTATGCATATGTGGGTGGTTTTTATGTTGTGCATGTGTGTGTAACAGGTGTGCGCAGAGGCCAGAGATGCTGGATCCCTGGAGCTGGAGTTAAAGGCAGTTTTGAGCCATATAACATGGGTGCTGGGAACTGAACTTGGGCTCTCACATGAGCAGTATGTGCTCTTAACCACTAAGCCGTCTCTCCAGGCCCAAAATTGATTTTTTAATTCATGGTTTCAATTTGTTATCAGCCTGTCATAGTATGGAGTGGAGAAGGAGAGAGGGAAGATACAGGAAGAGGCCAGTTCAGGGCAAGATAAAGCCAGCATGCACCCTAGTGGTCTACTTCTTACAATAATATCATCATATGAATCCATCAAGGGATGAATCCATTCATTAGATCAGAGCCCCTTGACCCTTTCTGGGAATGCTATCTGATACCCCTAAAGGTCTACTTTACTAAGTTAATTCTCTGTTTAGTCAAGTTGACAAGATTAACAATCACAGGTGATTCATATTCAGATTCAGATCATCCTTAAGAATCTTCAGCATTTGGGTGATGATCTGGTTTCTTTTCTGTTTATGATTAAACACTCTGACCGAAAGCAACTTGAGGTGGATAGGCCTTATTTGACTTACACGTCCAGGTTACAGTCCATCACTGAGGGAAGTCAGGATAGGAACTCAATGCAGGAACCATGAAGTAATGCTGCTTGTTGAGCTCACTCTCTGGCTTGCTGTCAGGTCAGGCTCAGGCTCAGCTAGCTTTCTTACATGGCCCAGGTTCACTTTCTTAGGGATGATACCACCCACAGTGGGCTGTGCATCCCACATCAATCATTAGTTAAGACAGTTCTTCATAGACATGGCCACAGGCCAGTCTGATCCTTATCCCTCCTCAATTGAGACTCCTTCAGATGACTCAGGGCTGTCAAGTTGACAGCTGAAGCTCACTAGGACAGGTAACCAGCAAGACTACGGGGCTGTTTTCTGGGATTTACCTACTGTGCTCCTGAAACTGCAAAGTGAGTCTTTACCAAGTTTTACAGTGCAGACAGTTTTGACTGTTTGTGTGATATACCCTCTTACTGATGTGAATATTGTATGAACTGTATGTCTTTAGAGCTTTTAATACTAGTTCTGGTGATGTTAGGAAATAGAATGAGGAAGAAAAGGAGGTACAAGGGACTGTGGTAAGGACATAGGCTCTAAACCTGCACAAGAGAGTTCACCTTAGCTTCGATCTGTTTCTTTGCATTTCCATAGTATCTAGTAATAGATTTCTGGGTTTTCAGTGAGACTAGTTTTGGGGAGTGATTACACAAAGCAGAAAATGCTAATATAGCACGTTTATATTATATGCAAACCTCACAGCCTCTCTGAGTTCCCAAGAGGTCTCAGGTATATTTCTAAGACTTGTAGGTTATCTTTATGTACTTACATTCTAAGGCTGGTACTGGCACTATTCAAAGTGGACCATTGGAGTCCACTCTGTAGTAATGGATTATACTGGTTCCTTAGCTTTGGGGTCATTTGGAAGCTAGCACCAAATTCCCATATATAAAGTTAAAACATAGTAAGAACATACACTTTCCTACCTCTTTAAGGATACCTTGACTCTCTCATTTTTTGTTTTTATGAGACAAGGTCTCATGTAGCTCAGGCTGGCCTTGAACTCAGATATTTACCTAAGGATGACTTAGAGCTCTATTTCCTTGCCTCCACCTTTCAAATATTGGGATTGCAGTTATACCCTCATATCTAGTTTATGCAGACTGGGGATCAAACCCAGGGCCTTGTGCATGTTAGGCATTCTACCAAACTGAGCTACATCCTCAGTTCTGTGATACCTGTTTAATCTTTATTGCCAGAGTGCATCAATACTGATTTCCTGCCTACTCAGGTACTGAGATTTAAGAAAATTAAAACTTTTTTTTTTTTTTAAAAGATGTCGTTTTGGTTTGTTGTCCAGGGTGGTCTCAAACTCTTGTCTCAAGTGACCCTTCCATTTAGGCATCTTCTGTCCTGGGTGGGACCCACAGGCTGAGACTTAGCACTATGCCCAGCACAACTATTGTGCCTTTTTGATTGTTTATTTAACTGTAAAAACCCAAAGATGAAGAACTTGATGATGCCTCGCATGGTCTTGACTTGTGCCAGGAACCAGCATTGTTACTGCTTAGACCATCTGTGCAACCAGATGTAAAAAACAAAGTCTCAGTTCCAGTCCAGACCTAGATTTGTCCCCACAGAGCCTGTTAAAGGTGTCAAGAACCAAATTGGTGGGCCGGTTAGAGAAAAGGGACCAGAGAAATGCTTTGCAAAGCTCTCGGCATTGTCATCTGTGCTGGTGGGTTATTTTCTCTGTTTACAGTTCTGGGAGTCCTGAGCTAACTGCTGTCCCCAACCTGGTCTCTGCATACCACTGTGAATCTGTACTCAGTCACTTAGTGTTCCCCATAGACCAGTGTTCCTCATTAGTTAGTAATAAACAAAAGACCAGAAAAATAAGCCCAGTGGTATCATTGTGATTTTCCTGCTTAAGAAAAGACTGAATCACCATGCGTGGTGGCTCACACCTTTAATTCTAGCACTCGGGAGGCTGAGGCAGACAGATCTCTATGAGTTCAAGGCCAGCCTGGTATACATAGTGAGTTTCAGGATAGCTAGGGCTACAGGGAGACCCTGTCTCAAAAAAGACATAAATAAATAAATTAAATAAATAAATAAACAAATAAATAAATTGACCTTGTCTCAAAAAGATGTAAATAAATAAATAAAAATAAATAAGAGAAGACTGAACACACACACACACACACACACACACACACACACACGGTGGGGGCTTAAAATCCTAAAGACTTTTGAAGTTGAACCATATTTGAATCTAACATTCTTTCTTGATACATGTGTGGCCCAGTTTTGTTTGTTTGTGGCACCAGGGAGGGGAGAGATTGCTGAGCTGCCTAGGTAGAAGGGCAGCATGCGCTGTTCTTGGGGTTAACACTTGGCTCTGTCCTCAGAAAGCCTTCTTTGACACCCAACAACTGGTGGGAGCTATAGCCTATGGCTTTAGCCTCTTTAAGTCTATCTGTGTCTGTGTGGGAGATGTTTGAGGATACCAAATGTCCTCATATGTCCTCTATCATCCTCACCTTATTTCCTTGAATCAGTTTCTCACTGAACCTATAGCTAGGCTGTCACTGGGAGCCCTAAGGATCCTCTGTATCTATCCCGCCACAGTGCTAGAGTGGTAGGCATGTGTGATCACACTCAGCTTTTTAATATGGGTGCTAAGGATTTGCACACAGGTCCTTAAAGTGCTCTTACCAACTGTGGCATCTCTTACCTCATCAGCCTCTTTCTTTCTCTGTAGTGAGGAGGTCTGCAAACGAGGCTTCACGGTGATTGTGGACATGCGTGGCTCCAAGTGGGACTCCATCAAGCCACTGCTAAAGATCCTGCAGGAGTCCTTCCCCTGCTGCATCCACATTGCACTGATAATCAAGCCTGACAACTTCTGGCAGAAACAGAGGACGAATTTTGGCAGTTCTAAATTTGAATTTGAGGTAACTTTCCCTGGGTAGTCAGACCCTATACCCATAAGTGTGGCTTATTAAAAGCTGATGTCTATTTAGTACATAAGGCTGGTAACAAATCTTTGAAGCCAGGTATTAAACATGACCCAGATGCCTTGTGTACATAGAATACATAGAATTAATTATTGCATAAAGTAAAAAGTCAGTTCTCTGGGCTTAGGGAGTGGAGCTGCTGCACATGCAGCACGCACCTTGGAGGAAGCCTGGTGAGGCTCCTCACTTGATCGGCTTCCCCATCAGCACAGGGCTGTGTGGCTACAGGCTGCCTTGTCCTAGGGATGAAGAAATAGAATGGGTATTGGGTTTATCCTGTCATCGATAATGGAGAGAGTCATCTCTGCCACATTACATATTAAGTCTCTCATTTGTAAACATGGAGATGGAGATAGTCTCTTAACTGTAGAGTTCTGAGTTCAATTCAGGTAAGTTTAAAAAATGCCTGACAGATGATTTTTAAAAAGCAAACTCAAACCTTTAATTTATTTTCGTTTTCACTATGAGTCTCCTCTCCTTAAGCCACCACAGTTCTGACAAGGTTTTTGATGTGGTAACTGTAATGTAGTGATTGTGGGAGGAAAGTCTTCCAGACAGCTTGAAGCTTGGCTCTGGCTCTGTTCTGCCTGTAATAGGACTGGAGTAGTTTCTGGGATAAATTACAGCCTTTTCTGGTTGAAGAGCTTGCTGTTTCTGTCAACTCTGCCTGATTATTAGGTTTCAATGTATTACATCATGTATTATAAGGTAAATAATGTTAGATATATGAAGACATATTGGTTGCTGTGCTTTTTAGAGTGTCTGCTCATGTGCACTACTTGATTTTAAACTGTCTTTCCATGGTGCTAAGTTTCCTAGCTAGAATCTGAATTTGATTCATTTAAATTTGAAACTACACTGAAATGGTTTAAATGTAATATAAAGTTTACCTTTATGTTTACATACATCAAATAGGGTTTTGGAAAGCAATTTATTAGGTCTTGACTATTTGCTTAATAGAGAATTTAAAGTTTTCATATTTAATTATACATATTCTAAGTAAATAATAGGTTTGCACTCATGCAAGTATTTACTAGTCTAATTTGCTGTTGCTCTCTCTGGGCTTCTAAAGCTCCCTACCTGTTTTTCTACTGACCTAGTTGTTTCTGCATGGTTACTCGCCTCTTGCCTCCCATCGGGGTTACTGATTCCCATAAGATGGATAGGGATGAGCCTGCAGTAGTGCTATGGGTTGACGTGTTAGGTTAGGCTTACACACTTTTTCCAGCCCTCTGCCTTTAGCTGTCCCTTATATCAACAAGGTTGGAGATGCCAGCTGGAGGTAATAGAGGTGAGGTTAAGCTAGTCTTATGTTAGTTCTTTTGTTTTTAGGCCAATTTCTCTTCCTTTGCTTTTGCATTTTTCCACCCAGCCTCCTATTTTCCTTGAAGCATAATATCAGTATTAATTTGCTCCACGTTGAGAGTTCTTAGACTGTAATTAACTGAAATGTTGTTACTGTTAAATTGGACTGAAGGACATTATGTACAGCACTCAGACTGCACAGAGTTACAGCAAATAATCACAGGGAAGGAGATCCCCTTTGTCTACTCTATGAAGTACTTAGTCAGCTTTCTTGCTAACCCTGGTATATTTTCTGATCTTAAGAAGGCCATATTCTATCACCTGGTGTATTTTCTGGTCTTAAGAAGGCCATATCCTATCACCTGGTATATTTTCTGATCTTAAGAAGGCCATATCCTATCACCTGGTATATTTTCTGATCTTAAGAAGGCCATATCCTATCACCTGGTATATTTTCTGATCTTAAGAAGGCCATATCCTATCACCTGGTGTATTTTCTGAACTTAAGAAGGCTATATCCGGGGCTGGAGAGATGGCCTAGTGGTTAAGAGTGCTGACTGCTCTTGCAGAGGACCCGGGTTCGATCCCCAGCACCCACATGGCGGCTGAGAACCATCTTTGACTCCAGTTCCAGGGGAAACTGATGCCCTCTTCTGACCTCTGAGGCATTGCGCGACACGGGTGCACAGACCTACACGCAGACAGTACATTCATACACATACAAAAATTAAAAAAAAAATTAAAAAAAATTAAAAAAAAAAAAAAAAGAAGGCTATATCCTATCACCTGGTGTATTTTCTGATCTTAAGAAGGCCGTATCCTATCACCTTTTCCTTGATGGGAAATAGGGGAGGCACATGATGAGTGCTGAGAATGGTCTGCAGGAACAGCATTCATCATTCATGAAGCAGCCAGCACTTAAGGACGGGATGGAAGGAAAGCTTCTGAGCTGCCTGCTCTGTCCTTACCGTTTGACTTGTTTCCTGACTTGATGAACCTAAGACAGAAGGTTTATCTTTACATTCTTTAATAAGAATCTGATGGAATTTGGTCTCATGACATTCACAATTCTGTACTGCTAGCTATTCCTACTAACATACATGCATTACTCTAATGGGTTTTTCATTGTGCGAATACTGTTTTTCACATCCTCATTTGTTTTGGTCCGGCAAAACCAGACATATTGGGTATTCTATAAATAGGTTACTTTTAACTTTGGGAACTTGTGCCTAAACACTGTATAAGACCACATAAAATTGGTTCATCTTCTCACATGTAATTTTTTTTTCCTTTAAGACAAACATGGTCTCTTTAGAAGGCCTTACCAAAGTAGTTGATCCTTCCCAGCTTACTCCTGAGTTCGATGGATGCCTGGAATACAACCACGAAGAATGGATTGAAATCAGAGTAGCTTTTGAGGACTACATTAGCAATGCAACTCACATGCTCTCTAGGCTAGAAGAGCTTCAGGATATTCTTGCAAAGAAGGAGTTGCCTCAGGACCTAGAAGGGGCTAGGAACATGATTGAGGAGCATTCTCAGCTGAAGAAGAAGGTGATTAAGGCTCCCATAGAGGATTTGGATTTAGAGGGACAGAAACTACTTCAGAGGATTCAGAGCAGTGATAGCTTTCCCAAAAAGAACTCAGGCTCAGGCAATGCGGACCTGCAGAACCTCTTGCCCAAGGTGTCCACCATGTTGGACAGGCTGCACTCCACCCGGCAGCATCTGCATCAGATGTGGCATGTGAGGAAACTGAAGCTGGACCAATGCTTCCAGCTGCGGCTCTTTGAACAGGATGCTGAGAAGGTAAACATGGGGCGGGACATACCAACTGGGTGTGGTCAGGTGAGGAAAGAGGGGGAAGAAAGCATTTCTATTACTACTTTTATTCAACAGGGGCCGTCCAGAAACCATGCTGATATGATATCCCATTTTATTCACTGTGTGCTACACTGCTATTTTAGAAAGTCTGAGTTACAATTACTGAAAGTTTGATAAAAAGCACCTGTAAGAGGCAAGAATAGTATTTTTGGTTTAGAGCAAAAATTTCACAATTGGAATCCTGAAGGCAGTAACTGTGCATGCATTTTGCTAATGGCTGCCCTCCTCTTGTACCAAGCCAGTCACAGACCCATTCAGACCTGTCTGTACTCGGGTCATTGATAGCAAAATGCCGCTAAACACAAGCTTCTAGGTGACCCAGACAGTTCTTATGTACCATTACCAGCCAGCTTGCTCTCTGCAGTGTGAAAACAGGATACGTGCAGGCAAGGATGATTGTAAGCCATGGACACCAGTGGAATGATCATTCTTAATTTGTGTTCATTTGTTTACATGGACATGTGACTATTTTGTAAAATAAAGCTATCTATGAGACAAGATATTAAAGAAATCTTCAGAAAAGTGACAATCCATATGTTACTATCTGTTAAACTTTTAGATAATTTCTCAGAGTACTTTGGTTTTAGGTGGTGCTTATTAAAGGCACTAGAAAATCTACCAGTTATTTCACAACTGGTTACTATCTCTGGGATTCTGGTTCAAGACCTTGCAAAGCTAATCAACAATATTTCTATATCCTTAAGTTTTTTTCCTTGTGAATCTTTCTTAATAACAACAACAAACAACAATACTAGTTATTTGTGGTGCTGGGGATCAAACCCAGGGCCTTGTACATGCTAGGCAAGAAGTGTACCATTGAGTTATACCCTGACCTTCCTTGAATTCTTAATTTGTACCTTTATCCAAGTAGCATCTCTGTTATAGAAAGAGGATCATAGTTAAAATTCTTTTTTTTTTTTTTTACAAAGCCAATTTTTTATTGAAACTCTGTGACTCATAGTTAAAATTCTCAAGTCCTGAGCTGGAGAGAGATGTCTCAGCAATTTGGAGCATAGACTGCTCTTACAGAGGACCAGAGGACCAGGTTCAATTCCCAGCACCCACATGGCAGCTAACAACCATCTTTAACTCCAGTTCAGGTGATCTAGGGCCCTCTTCTGACCTCCACTGGCATTGTATGACATGGGCGACCCTATCTACATGCAAGCAATATACTCATACACATAAAAATAATAAATAAAATATTTTTTAAAGAATTCCTAAGTCCTAGCCAGGCATGGTGGTGCACACTTTTCAGTCATCTTGGCACTTAGGAGTCACCTTCAGCTACATAATAAGCTCACAGACAGCCTGGCCTTTGTGAGACTGGCCTCAAAACAAAAACTCTTAAGTCTTTTAATTTTGGGGGGTTAATTTTGTTGTTTACATTTGTCCATATTTCTGTTTCCTTCTTGCATTAAAGAGTGCAGTATTTAAAAAAAAAAAAAAAAAAAGAGTGCAGTATTTTAGCCATTGCTGTTGTCAGTAGTCTGTGCATGGATTCAGACCCACAGAGAGCCGGGCTCTGCTTCCTCCTGTCTTCGGGGAGGGCAGTGGGACAAATGCAGCTGTTCCTGGTAAAGGGCCTGGGCTACAGAAGACAGGGATTTCTCTCAGCTTGGGGAGGAGTTGAATTCTTCTATCTGCTTCTGAATTCCTTTCCATGGGTTAAGGCATTCTTGTAGATCTTCTGCTTTAGGACCACTGACTTGTTCTTAATTATGAACTTGTGTACACTCAAGAGAGCTGTCAAAGAAAGCAGTGCCTTCTTTTGACCTGACTCCTTTAGCCCTTTCTCTTTCTGCAGTGATTCCAGGTTGTCTTTTTCCTTCTGGTAGATGTTTGACTGGATCACGCACAACAAAGGCCTGTTTCTAAATAGCTACACAGAGATTGGAACCAGCCACCCTCATGCCATGGAGCTCCAGACGCAGCACAATCATTTTGCTATGAACTGCATGGTAAGCTATTGTTAAAACTTGAGAATACTGGTATGTGAAAGGTTTTAACAAGTGGGAGGGGGTTAGTGATTGACCAGTACTGCCGAGAGGCTGTGTTTGGCCTTTAGGCTGACAGTGGACGTAGGGGTGTTTGTCACTCTACAGTTTACTAATGACATGGACAGGCTGTTAAACCTTTTTGACCTTCAGTTGCCTAATCTGTGAAGTGGCAATACTATCTTTGATGGTACTGAATTATTTACTCTGCCTGTATAAACACTAAGCATGACACTCAACATATAGTTAGTGCTCAGTAAATCATAGTTGTCACTGATATTTGTCAGTGCAGTTAAAGCAGATCAGGAACTCATGAATGTGTGAATAATGTGGCTTCTCTTTCTTCCCTCCCCTCCACTCCTCTTCCTCCTCTCCTTTTCTTTTTCTGCTTCAGATTTAACCATTTTTCCTTACTGTATACGACACATTGTATTACTTTTCTCAGTTAGATTCAGTTAGAATGTGGTAGCTTTGTACTATACTGGGTGTAAAGAGTTTGGAGAGCTTTACAGACTTACCCTGCTCCTTCTGACACTTTCTTTAATCCTTTTCTGACACTTTCTTGAATCTTTAGCTGCCATCCATGGCATTGTTTTTTTATGCAGAACAAGGTCTACTAACCCAGCTCTTTCTCCTGCTACCTATATAGTGTTTTAAACAACTTTACAGAGTAAAAAACTAAATAGCAATATATAATTTGACAATCTTTAAAGAAATCATATTAGAGAACAACAAGAGTTATGCTCATTCTGGGATATCTGGGGATACAAACTTGACTGTTAGGCATTAACATATATGAGAGAATGCACAAAATTGGGTAGGGCATTATGGAGGTGCAGGTAGGGGAAGGGCTCTAAGCAAGATTGTATGAAATGTACAAAAATTCAATAAGATATATTTATTGGGAAAACCAAGAATTACACTCATTCTAGTATCACATGCCTTTTAAAAGCCATGAAAGTTTAGCCCATGGCCACTTGGCTCTTGTTTTAGAAACTGATGATTCTAAAGCAGAAATAATATGTGCAGCAGAGCTCCTTATGGGAGCCAGGTAGCAAACAAAGTAAGAATGAGTCAGGGCTCCAGCAGGCCCTTCAGAAGCAACTCCTCTAGCTAGATCAACTCCTGAGTTTCAAAGCCTTCTCCCAGGAGCACCATTAGTGGGGACCAAGCTTTCAGCACACCCCAACCATGGAAGTATTTGGAAGACATCTCAGATCCAGTCGAGTAATGCATCGCTTTTAAAATAAGGGATGCTACTTGGAGCATTAATATCACCACATAAGCCCGGAAGTGTATTCTTGCCAGTTTTTACAGTCTTAAGAAGTACCTGTGTCTCTGCCACTTCAGATATACAAGGTCTGTCAGGCTTCATAAAAGAACTGTGGGACAGAGATGTTTGGCTTCTTACCCCCAACTGTTGGGACCCCACCAGGTTCTGGTTGGGTGAGAAAGAAAGAATAGAAGAAAGTGCAGAGAAATACTGGAGGAGTCAGTTAGCCTCTAACTCAAGTGGGCTCTGACAGGGAGGAGTCTGCTATAGGAGGTGGTGGCAGAATGGTTCTGTGGGGCTCAGGGAAGGGAGAGAAAGGACAGAAAATGCCTCCTTCTTCCTCTTCCTTTTTAGTAAACGGGTAGGTTTAAGGCAGGAATTTCAATAGAGTAGAAAAGCTTTATTTAAATTTGGACACAGCATTGTTCCTGTTGTACCTCTGTTCACAGTCCCAGGGTAAAGTAGATCCATTTATAAGAGGCTGGCTATTGGCACTAAAAAGATGGCTCGGGCTTATGTAGAAAGGAGAGCTTATTTTCACACAAATGGCCTTTGGTTGCTAAGTCCCTATTTTTGAGTTCCTGGGTTCTAGCTAGAGATGAAGCCTCAGGCTCCTTCAGTTATTCGTGACCATTGTCAGCAGGCCTGCCATCTGGATCCGTCTCAGGTTTAGAAGCCAAGAAGTGAGTAATAGTGTATTTGTGTACATTCACTTGTATATTTGATTGCTTTGTGCTTAACAATTATGCTTTTCAGCGAGTCGACATATAATTTTACAGTTTTAAAATTAGAATTTTCCAAACTCAGTGTTCATGGAAATCTAGAGAGCAAAGATGTTTGATATGGGATGCCAGGTGATTCTGCTTTTAGAAATGGGGTCATTTAGTACTCTGTTCACAAAGGCTCTCCTGGTTTCTTAGGAAGGACTCTGGTGCTTGTCCCCCAGTGAATGTCTGCCTCTGCCTCCTCTGTAGAACGTGTATGTGAATATAAATCGCATCATGTCGGTGGCTAGCCGCTTGGTGGAGTCAGGGCATTATGCCTCTCAGCAGATCAAGCAGATCGCCAGCCAGCTGGAGCAGGAATGGAAGGCGTTCGCAGCAGCCCTGGATGAGCGCAGCACCTTGCTGGACATGTCCTCCATCTTCCACCAGAAGGCTGAAAAGGTAGTACCTGGAATCTCCAGCCAGAAAGGAATAACCAGAATATTCCTTCCTCTGGTAATCTTGACATGTGTAGCAAGTCCTTAGAGGGCTGCAGGTAGTATTTGCTGTGCTCTCTGATGTTCCTCAGTCTCAAGTTGAGGTCATGTTCTCTCACTTGTTGCTGTGCAGCCTTGGGCAAATTCTTTAACTTTTCAGCCTTTTTAGTTCTTTGTTTACTTGCTAGTTGTTATTTATTTATTTATTTATTTATTTATTTTATTGTGTTATTTTATTTTAATTTTATTATATTTTTGAGAGAAGGTTTCTTTGTGTAGCCCAGGCTGGCCTGGGACTGCAAACATTTGATCTGCCCCTGCTTCTCAGCCTCCCAAGTGCTGGGATTACAAGTGTGTCCACAATGGCCAGCTTTGATCTTAAGTTTTTTCCCTTTAGAAAATGACAAGAGAAGTACTTCCACCTTCTTGGCCAGGATTGGTATTGCACATTAGTGCCCTGCTGCGAGGCTGTGGGAGAGTCTAGGTCCAGTCTTTGGGTCTCTGCAGACGTAGGGTGACTTTGCCAAGGACTAGGTGAGAAGTGGCTTTGGGAAACAGGTACTTTATGGTATAGAAGTGATCATTTGTATTAGGTTCCCATACAGTATCTGGTGTATAATGAATACAGGATGAGTATCCCTTACCTGAAGAAATATTTGGGCCCAGAATTGTGTCAGGAGTTTTGATAGAGCTTACAGATTAAGTATCCTTCCTTTGAAAATCCCAAATCTAAAGTGCTCTGGAATCTTTTTTTCTTTTTAATTACTAAAAACATTTCTTTGGCTGGGGGAGGCTGGAGAGGTGGCTCAGCAGTTAAGAGCACTTCTTGCATAAGACCAATCTTTGAATCCCAGCACATACATGGAGCTAATAACTGTCCATAACTCCAGTTCCAGGGGATATAACACCCTCTTTTTTTCTCTCCAGTTCCAGGGGATACAACACCCTCTTTTTCTCTGGGGGCATTGCACAACATGGGTCCACTTAAACACATGGACACATAACACTCACACACATAAAAATAAATAAAAAATAAATTTTTTTTGGTATAGCTCAAAAGTTTTACATTTCAGATTTTCTAATTAGTGATGTTTATTTAGCCTATAATAATTAGCAATACCTGCTCCCCCGCCCCCCTTTTCTCTCTTCCTCTTCTCCTTGCACTTCTTTTTTTTTTTTTTTTTTTTTTTTTTTTTTTTTNTTATTTCTGTATGTGTATGAATGTACTGTCTGCATGCAAGTTTGTGCACCCGTGTCGTGCAACGCCGCGGAGGTCAGAAGAGGGTATCGGATTCCCCTGGAACTGGAGTTCTCCTGGAATTGGAGTTTCAGACGGTTCTTAGCCGCCATGTGGGTGCTGGGGATCGAACCGGCGTCCTCTGTAAGAGCGGTCGGCGCTCTTAACCGCTAGGCTATCTCTCCAGCCCTCCTTGCACTTCTTACCCACCCCTTCTTACCTCTTCAGTATTTGCATTACAGTGCTCTGGCTGGAAGCAGTAGAATGTATGTCTGGAGCTTTGGTATCAGGGGCATGCTGAGGTGCTCACAGCCCTTCATGTACCAGCCAGGTGTGCATCTCTAGAATGAGCAGAGCATTCCCCTCATGGTCCCAAATTGTATGCCTAGTTCCAAGCCCCAGCCCCTCAGGGGCCATGCCCCCTGTTGGAAGAAGTGGAAGCAGGCATCTTTGGCTCTCCTTTTGTCCGAATGTTTCCAGGAGGTCCCTGCATACACCAGTGCTCTGCTGCAAGGATAGAGGGAAAGGTGAGGTCTAGTCTTTGGTTGTCTGCAGCCATAGGGTAGCTCTGCAAAGGGCTACGTGAGAAGTGGCTTTGGAAGGCAGTTTGTACACTCTTACTAAGTGACACAGACCCAGACTTCCTATTGGCCTCATGTTCTGAGGTGTTTGAAAATGCCTTGATTAAGGGAGATATTTAGTGCCCGGGACAGTCCCCAAAGCTTCCCACTCTCCCAAGTCTGGCAAACCTGCTTAAATAGACTCTGGGAAGGCAACAGAAAGAGATTCCTTGTGACTTTGACTTTATTGCAGGAAGTGTGTGTGCTCCAGGCAAAATGTCTTTTCAAAAAGGCATAGGAACTTGTTGCCTCTATGAAGACTGTTGGGGCAGAAGTGAATGGTGACTTATTTAGAAGGAAAAATATTGGCATAGCTTTCTTAGGGGTAATTTTGAAGGGTGAAGACTGCTTTCCTGAAGATTTGCACAATTCTGAAAAGGAAAAGGTATCTTTTATTTTAAACCAGTCTCTGTTGAGAGTGAAGTTGACAATGAAAGTCGGGCACAGGCCTCAGCTTGCCTGAGCAGCAGTGTGGGGCCCAAGGTAGTAATTAGTAATGATCTCAACTCTAGAAACCTTTAAAAAGTATGAAGCAAGAAAAGAAACTAATAGAATATAAGCAGAAAAAAGTTCCTAATGGCATCACAGAAAAACTGTAAGTGAGGCCTTAAGGTTTCACTAGTGAGGGTTTCTCTGCTTACCACCCTTATGCACTTGACCAATTGTATGAACAAAGATGAACTAAACTCACGTAAAACAGTGCGAATTAGCATGAACTCCCATGACCTAGCACACATCCCATGATCCTTTGGCCACCTCTGGTCCTTATGGTACAGACCACATGCACTGATGTCATTGAGAGTGGAAAGGCACATGTGTGGTTCTTGCCTGTGCTATCTTTAAGAGCTGTGTTGTGTGAGGGTAGCACCCCACTGAGCCAGAAGAACATAAATCAGTGGTAGGGCTCCAGAAAGTTGTGGGAGGCTGATAGAACTTCTCTAGAAGCAGGGTAGTCTGCCTGACCACACAGAGGAAACCTCTTCTCATGAACACGATGAAAACCAGAACTGTAAATAAACTCAGAAGAGAAATTGCTGCTCTGACTTGCTTAAAATAATCTAGAAATGTGGGTCCCCTGGGGACACCTCCTCCCTTGTGTTTTATTATTAAAAATATCAAATATGCAGCATTGTTGAAAGATCTGGGATACTTTTATTTGGGTGAAATGAATGGCTAATTTATAAATCTGAAAGAAACAAAAGTAGAAGAATTTAATGTTGAACAGAAATTCGTAGGATCCTGTTTGAACTGCACAGTGTTAGAGGTCTCTATGCACATAAAATGGCTGAAAAAGAAGCTGAAGCTGGCCTTAGGAAGTAGCCGGTGAAGAATGGGCATAGCAAGGTCTCTGGACATTGGTGAGGCAGGAGTCCTGTGCACAGACTCTGGACATTGGTGAGGCAGGAGTCCCGTGCCCAGACTCCTGTCATGTGCCGGAGGAACATTAGGACATCTTTGCAAGGTGTTTCTTAATTCTCTTCCACCTCACCAAACAGAAGAAAGACATGTAAAATTCTGATAATGTGGTGAAAAAGTCATACCAACTAAGGTCATCAGGACTAGGTGAGCTTTGCTTCTCAGATCTGCCTTCTTCCTCTGCGCGAGCTGTTTTCATAGTGCAGTCTGGAGAAGACCAGAGATACGGACACCCTGAGTTAGGTTTCCAAGTCAACTGACTTGGAATTTCCGTGAATATAAATCTGATTAAGGGACATAGTGCTCAAATATGTGGCTCATTAACTGTCCTGCTAATGACAACAGCCCTTCTGTAAATATTAACACTCTTAACTGAGCTGCTTAGTGTACCTCTGCTTCCTTGTAGTCTTGTGTTGTATTTGCCCAGGGTCATATAAATCACTGAGAGTCGTTCCAGAGATGTTCCGCCTTACATAGATGCCTCCAGTGTTCCCTCCTTTTGGTCAAGAGTCAGAGTATCAATTTACACATAGGGAGGTGGAGCCCCAATGTTTGCTAGTGACTTCATAGTAGCTGTTGTCTGGAGAGAGGACCACTGCCATCCATCATGGTCATGTAGCATGTCCACTGGGCAGTCTCTTTATCTTAGGAAGCTTCCATAGCAAGTATTTTTAGAATTAAGTTTTATTTATTTTTTGTTTTGTTTTGGTTTGTCTTTGACAGGGTCTCCCTAGCCCCGGCCTGCCTGACACTCACAGGCTGGCCTTGATCTCCCCCCAAATGCTGGGATTAAAGGTGTGAGCCACCAACATGGAATTAAATTTTAATAAAACAAATTAAAATGATTAGATTTTTATGAAACCAAGTTTGTTCTTTTTTAAAAAATTAAAAAAAATTTTTTAAATTAATTTTATTTCCGTATGTGTATGAATGTACTGTCTGCATGCAAGTTTGTGTACCAGTGTCGTGCAGTGCCGCGGAGGTCAGAAGAGGGTGTCGGATTCCCCTGGAACTGGAGTTCTCCTGGAATTGGAGTTTCAGACGGTTCTCGGCCACCATGTGGGTGCTGGGGATCGAACCCCGGGTCCTCTGTAAGAGCTCTCAACTGCTAGGCCATCTCTCCAGCCCCAAGTTTGTTCTTAAGACTAACCCAGCGCTGCACTGTCCAGTGTGCTAGTCTATAATCACATGTAGCTATTGAAGCCATTTGGTTAAATAAAGTCATTAACGGGCTGTAGAGATGGCTCAGTGGTTAAGAGCACCAACTGCTCTAGCAGAGGACCCAAGTTTGATTTCTAGCACCCACATGCTGGCTAAGAACCGTCTTGAAACTGGGTATGGTGACACACACCTTTAATCTTAGCACTTGGGAGGTGGATCTCTATGAGTTCAAGGCCAGCCTGGTCTATAGAGTGAGTTCCAGGCCAGCTGGGGCTATAGGGAGAGCCTGTCTCAAAAAAAGACAAATAAATAAATAAATAAAGTAAGTCATTAAATAATAGTCAAAATTAAAATGAATTAAAGAAACGAAATTCCTCATTGTGCCCAAACTTCACATGCTCATTGGGCTTACATGGGCAGAGTCTGTGTATAGACTACAGATACACTGCTCACCACTGCCAGACTATTAGTTCCCACCACACTTATTTAGAATGAGCCAAAAGTCTGATTACCTTCCCTTTTGACTTCAACATCTTTTTGTGCTTTGATAATAGCCAAAAATAAAGTAACAGCCAGTGGTTGTATAGTTCCGAAACATTTACACAGTTCCCAACAAAGTGAAATAGGGGTAGAAATCATTATTTTATTTCATCCTTCATTCAGCCTCAGAATAGGTGCCTGAGGTACAACTGTCCAAAATGGTTTTGCAAATATAATTTTGCCCATGTCCCTGAGCCTGGGCCTTTCATTTAGTCTATGGCTTGGTTTTTCAGTTCTTTTTTTAAATTTTTTTATTTTTAATGTGTGTGAGTGTACTGTTTGCATGTAGGTTGGTGCACCCGTGTAGTGCAAGGTCAGAAGAGGGTGTCAGATTCCCCTGGAACTGGAGTTAAAGATGGTTCTTAGCCACCATGTGGGTGCTGGGAATTGAACCCGGGTCCTCCTCAAGAACAGTCGGTGCTCTTAACCACTGAGCCATCTCTCCCCAGCCCCAGTTTTTCAGTTCTTATCATAACAAACTTGTTTTATGCTTACGTTAAAATTAGTATTTACTGTTAAAATGATGCTTTTTTTTAAAAAATAAGGCTGTGGAAATGGCTTAATGGGTAAAGCATTTCACATGCTAGTGTGAGGACCTGAGTTGGGGTCTCTAGAACTCATATAAGGCTGGATGCAGTAGCATGCCTCTGTAACCCCAGAACTCCTACAGCAAGATGAGGTGGTTACCAGAGAGTCACTGGAAGCTCACAGCCCGACTGGCTTGGTGTATGCAGGCACAGGAACAGGAGTCCCTGTACCAAACAAAGTGGGAAGCAAGGGCCAGAGTTCAAGATTGTCTTCTGACCACGACACACACACCATGGCCTTTGTATACCTAAGACTCACACATATTAACACACACACATAAAGAAGGATGAACTTATGATAAAATCATGCTTGTGTGTAATGAGCTGAAAGAAGACCCTGTTTCAGAATGCCCTTGAAGCACATAATGAGGCGTCTGTGTTCCTTTGTGTGTGTGTGTGTGTGTCTCTGTGTGTGTGTGTGTGTGTGTGTGTGTGTGTGTGTGTCTTTTTGAGACAGGGTTTCCCTGTAGCCCCAGCTGTCCTGGAACTCACTCTGTAGACCAGGCTGGCCTTGAAGTCAGAGATCTGCCTGCCTCTGCCTCCTGAGTGCTGGGATTAAAGGCAGTGTGCACCATAACACCCAGCTCTGTGTTCCCATTTTAACTTGACTCAATTTGTGTATAGACTTCCTTATGGATGCTTTTCTTCAACGTATAGCCTTAGTACTTGGTTTGTGGTAAAAATGAGATTCTCATAGAACTGAGAGAATTTGTGATAAACGGTATATATGAAAAAATCATATTAATGTAAGCAGGCTGAAGGCATTTAGAACGATCACTGTAGTATTTTGATTCACATTGAACTTAATGTCTCCAAGTTTCTGTATTAGAGCCTCAAAGCTAAATTCAGTGCATGTGTGTAAATGCTTATATGCCCCATGATTTCCCTCTACAGAGGAGCAAAGAAAAATGGGCTATTTTCTAGAAATGAAAAAAAAAAAAAGATGAAAATAGAAACTGAAGTTTGCACTTGAGTGTATGTGTCTGGTTTTCAACCCACTTGGCTTTTCCAAAGAGAAGAACTCCTCTGAATAGACCTTTTGACAGTTCCTATTACAGGAAATGCCATCTTCTTATCTCCTCAACCACCAGTGCTCATCAGAGGCTCCATCAGGAGGTGGGAGTGGACTGAAGGTCAGGGGGTTGAGGAAGGAGTGGTTATGAAATTTTTAGCTTGGAAGACCCTAAGTCCTCCGGGTGGAAGGCAGAGCAGGCAGAAGAGCTGAGCATCACAGCCAGTGGGGAGTAGTGGGGTACATGCTGAGAGAAAATCAGTCTGCTCATCTTCCAGCTGAGTGCACCAGTCACTCCTCCCTCTTGCACTAGACTCAATTTTGCTAAGGATCTGACTCAAGCTTCTTTTATCTTCTGTTCATCAACACTAAAAGCCCTGGATTTTACTCAGTGTTAGAATTTCTCCTCTTTTCTCTCCTGTGCTAGGGATCCAGTCCTGTTCCTGCACTCTGCTACTGCATCACAGCCTCAACCTGGCGCACACAGAAACTAGAATTGTGGCATCCATTTTTGTTTTGTTTTGTTTTGTTTTTGCATAGGTTTTTATTGTTCATGTAGCAATTGAGAACTTAGAGCGGGGGTGGATAAGCTCTTGTGATTGGATGGAAAGGGGAAGGCCTAGGGTTCTTGTATGCAGGTGTTGATGTCACTGTGCCTCTACATAGGTGGCATGTTTCTTCTCTGTAAGAGTTATGTCCTGGGAGGGGACATCAGAAAGTCATTGCTCAAGTTGACCTGGCTTCTTCTGCATGTCTATTCTTTGAGAAGCCCATTTGAAACCATCTTGAACAGATTTGGAAGTTTTTCTTTAAAAACAATTTATATTTAAGGAATTTATGTGGCTATGTCCAGGTCTTCACTAATTTCCGTTGCTTCAAAAACTAGGGGAAGAAAAAAACTAGGTAGGGTTGAATGCATAGTGTCTGATGCAATGGCCTCTTGGTCTGACACTTCTGCTTATTAAACTGTGAACTAGTAAATCATCTAAGCACACACATGTTCCACAAAGGGCATCTAGTTTCTTCTTAGGAATATGCTGTAACTCTTGGTTTTGGGTACTTGACAGTGGCTATTGTCTAGTAGCTAATTAATTACTGGCTTGGACCTGATGATTTATTAAAAATGGTTGTTAACTCCAGTCAGTTCATATTTGAGAAAGGCTTACAAAAATTTAGTAATTGAGGTTAAATGCAATAATAGGAGAGAGCGAAGTAGTACTCAGGATTACTTAGGAGCATCTAATCTTCCCTAACTGACATCATAGAACACTCTGCCTAAGAAATGCTTTAAATATGCCTGAGTAGTCATGTGTCTGTATCTGGGAGGAGAGGTCTAATTCTGTTGGCTTGAGGGCACTAGAAAGATACTAAGAGATGATGATGAAAATATTCCCTGGTGCTTGTGGTGCTTTAGGAATACTTGAAGCCATCAGAAACCATCAGCTGTCTGGTGACATTTGCTGCCATATGGCTTCATTTCAAACTCTGAAGCTTGCCTGTATTTTTCTGAGCCAGCATTGCTAATACAGGGATCATAAACAATTATTATGTGAGTGACTCGCCTATTTTAAGCTTCTTTATACCATAAATAACCAGTACTGCAGGAGAATCACAGTACCTTTCCTTGTCCAGCCACCTACCTTCTGTCTTCCCTGCTTGAGTATAACCCCGTGAAGAACCAGGGTGAAAGAGGTTAAAACTCAGAAACATGAGTTATGATCTATTTTCTTTAATTGAATTAGCTTTAATTGGGGCTTCTGTGCTTGCCTTTGACATTAAAATGTGAAGGATTCTGATAGCATCTCCCTAGAAAATTTGGCAGTGATTTATCACCATTGATGAGTGTGGTGATGTGTATGGCGCTCGGGTGAATGAGGCCGAGATTGGAGTTGCAGTCAGCACCCTGAGCTGCTCTTTTCTATTGAGGTTTGAAAGACCTGATGGTCTTCCTGAGGCTCACAGCCAGCTGTTCATCCTCCCTGTTCTCCTTCTGGAAGTCCCTCTTGAAAGTAGACAGTGGGCTGGTTGCTCTTCTAAACATGAGATAAATTGTTCCAGATACATTGGTCTTTTCTTTAAGCATTTAATGTAAGAGAAAAAGCAAAGCTACAGAAACTGTCCAAAGAAGCCCTTCCTGCTGCTGAGCTCTGCTGGGCCTGAGGAGGCCTCCCGAGAGGACTCGGCTTGATGTCTGGCATTGTTGGAGTGCAAGACAGGTAGAAAGAGAGGATTTGGATGTGGGCTATGAAACTGGCCAGGATAGAACAGACAAGGCAGGACAGTGCTGCTGTGGGGCCATCCCTAAGATCCTGTGCAGCACACACCCAGGCTTTCCTTATAAGAGAGCCTCCCAAGCCTGGTATGACTTTGCTGGAATCTGACCTCTTGGTAGAGTCCAAGAGTCATGTCACAGGAGAATGGGGAGTAGTGACATTTGGAATGAAGTCCAATCATGTTAAATGCTTAGCCTCCACACAGATGTCCAAAATCATGATTTAAAATGTCCCCTTTTACAACCTAAATGATTAGTGATTGGTAGCAGTAATCTTTTTTATTTTTTAACTTCCAAGTACATGAGCAATGTGGACTCGTGGTGTAAGGCCTGCGGTGAGGTAGACCTTCCCTCAGAGCTTCAGGACCTGGAAGACGCCATTCATCACCACCAGGGCATCTACGAGCACATCACCCTCGCTTATTCTGAGGTAAGGCCCAGTTTTACTACAATTGCAAGGCAGCAGTGTTTTTGCATCATAGTGCCAAAGCTGGAGAAATGGAAGTTTTGGCTAGCTCAGAAAAAGGTGGTTGTGGCATCACACTGCTGCAGTTCATTTGTGCAGTATTTGCACACCTGTGGGGTGGGGTGGGGAGCACAGCCTCATGGTGGTTGGAGAGTAGGCTTTGCATTGCCTGGGACTTCTGCAAATTGGACTGCCTGTGCTTTTTTCAAAGAATGGCACTGTTTGTTTTATTTAAAATATTAAATCAGCCGGGTGTGGTGGTGCAAGCCTTTAATCCTAGCACTTGGGAGGCAGAGGCAGGTGGATCTTTGTGAGTTCAAGGCCAGCCTGGTCTACAGAGGGAGTTCCAGGGCAGCTGGGGCCACAGGGAGACCCTGTCTCGAAAAGACCAAAAAAAAAAAAATTTCAATCAATGGTTTTCACCTTTTAATACTGAAAAACTTACTTTGAAGATATTTTGAAAAACATATTAATGGAAATATTTATAGAAGACTTTATATGCATGTAAACTTACATTACAGTCGACATTGCTTATAATAAATTTTTGACGAATATTTGTTATTTGAGGAAAATGTTCTCTGTTACTAATATCTGTTAGGTATAATTTTAAATAAAAAATTTCCACATGATCCATAAGAATGTTATAATATCTACACCAAAATCCTCAATTTCTCCAAAAAGCATATCTCTTCTTTCTGGATTCTTTGTCTTACTGAGAGGCATCCTAATCTCTGCAGCTGCTGAGACCGAGGCCCAGCATTGGGTATCTCCATACAGCCTCACACTGAATAACACAGCATATATGCGATTCTGTCCAAGATGACAGCTGTCTTTCTGTATGTAGTTCAGGTCTTTGTTGGAGAGTATGTTTTGTATTCGTGTGTGTGTGTGTGTGTGTGTGTGTGTGTGCGCGCGCGCGCAATCAAGCATGCTTGGTGTATACATAGAAGTCAGAACACAAAATGAGACTGCTCAGGTATTCAGGATGCATCTGCTTATTTGTTTTGTAAAACAACTTCTCACTTTTACCTGGAACTCAGCAGTTGGGAAGTTTTGGTATATGGATGAAGGATATGTATGTATACTTTAGAGTAATATAAGATCAAAGGAATTCGGAAAAAACTAGTTTGTCATGACATTATGTCTAACCACAGTATTTATTTTATGGGAGTGCTTCTTAGTATTTCTTATACAAGGCTGCTTGAGCTTTTGTTCAAGCCTTTTCTAAAATATTATAAAGTAGTTAAAAGTATCAGGCTGGGGCTGGAGAGATGGCTTAGCGGTTAAGAGCACCAACTGCTCTTGCAGAGGACCCGGGTTTGATTCTCAGCACCACATGGAGGCTAAGAACCATCTTTAACTCCAGTTCCAGGGGAATCCGACGCCTTCTTTTGACCTCTGCAGCATTGCATGACACAGGTGCACCAACCTACATGTACCAACCCATGTGCACCAACCTACGTGCAGACAGTACACTCATACACATAAAAAAAATAATAAAATAATAAAAAAAGAATTATTAAAAAAAAAGGACCTAAAAAACACTTAAAAAAAAAAGTATCAAGCTGGTGTAACTTAGCCTTTCTGGATGCTTAACAACTCTACTCAATGCCCATACCAATTTGGACCAGGGTCTTAAGGGACAACCCCGTTCCTTGCCCTCAGAGGTCAACCAAGCCTCAGGGGACTATGCATGGGGGTATCTCCTGAAATATACTGCAAATGGGAGTCACCAGTCTTCCTGTGCAGGGAGGTCTTGGAGATCCACCAATGGGACTTCAGCCAGTGTCCAGTCTATAAAGAGGAAAGTCTGCTCATGCTTCAAAAAGGGAAGCCTGGTCTAATGAGACCCGAATTTGTACTCAAGTGGATGGAATTGGTGATTGAAAAGCCAAAAGGAGCCAGGGGCTCCCTCCCCTCAAAAAACCTGAGTGACCCTTGAAGACCAGATCCCCAACTGACCTTCAGAAAACAAACCTTGGTTAATCTGGGCTAACTATGTAGCCTTAAACATCCAAAAGGTAAGGAAAACCAGAAATAAATAAATAAATAGTCCTGATAAATTGTACTACACGTATAAAACTTGAGATCTTAGTAAAAAGACAAAAGAGCACAGTTGTTTTGCTTGTCTTACTGGCAAGTACAGCTACCCTGTGGCTGCCACTGCTTTTGCCATCCTTCAAAGACATGAGAAAGACACAGCTTTTCATCCTTCCAATATGGATTGAAGACTCATGTCTCTCCAAGAATCCTCCAAACCTCAGTGCCAGATGGGGACTGCTGAGACATCCAACTTGTGTACTGAGCTACTACTGGGGTTTCCACCTCTTCAGAGTATAGACTGCCATTGTTGGGAGCTGTATCATGGAGACCAGCACAGGAAGATCAAGACAAGACTCGGTGCTTACTGGACCTCATTTGGTGAACATGGGAAGGGAAAACCCCAGTGTGGAGAACTGATGGTGGTCTGGGCTTGCCAGGGAGGAGCCTTCAAACACAATGTCCTTTAGCCGAATTTGTCAGGGTTTCCTCCAGCCCCACGTTGGGCACCATTCGTGGGGTCTCCTATTTATTTCCAGGGTGATCCATGTGGAAAACACGTGCAGGAAAGCACAGCACACAGACCAAATACAGAGAGACTGCCTCCTGTATTTTTATCTACAAAAAATAAATAAATCTCCTTCATATATATATATATATATATATATATATATATATATAGGAAATCTGTTTTTGTGTGCTGTCTAGTCAGATTCCATTTAATCATTATGAGTGAAACTTTTTAGAGAGCAAGGAAAATGTGCTTCCACCTCTGGTCTAGATTACAAAACATTCACCATGTTCTCAAGTATGTAGAGCTTGTTCGTTGTTTTAGAAATCCAGATATATTAGTTATATTTGCATAGCTGTAATCACAACATCCAAGGGAGCCAGTGTAAGGAGGAAAGATTGATTTTTCACCCATGATTTCAGTCCATCGTGTGAAGAAGGCATAGCAGAATTCATGGCCAGGAGCCCCTCACATCATGGAGGAGCAAAAATCGAAAGAGTAAGGGCTAAAGTAGGGCAGGTGGTAACCTTCAGAGACCTCCTGCCCCTCATGACTTACTTTTACCAGCTAAGCTCACCTCCTGAGACTCTGGAGCCTCCCACATAGCACCACCAGCTGAGGAGCAAGCATGCAGAACAAGAGACAAGTAGAGGACCATAACACTAAATGGAGCATTTTGTTCATAATTGTTTATTCAATGTGTCCTTGTCTTACTTTTTGCTATGCCATCCTGTACCATGCTTTATGGTATGATTTTGTGCAATACTATACTTAACTGTATGTACTACACTGAGGTGTATACTGTTATTGCTTCTGGTGTTACAAGTGAGGACACTGAGGCACAGAGGTGACATGAGTTGTGCCATACCATCAGATGGTGGAATTGCATAGCCTCATGAGCAGGCTGGCTGCGAGTCCCAGCTGCTACTCTGTGCCACCTCTCTGTATTGCCACCAATAGCCATGTGAGGACCCAGCCATGTGTGGGTTTGGGAGTGTTGTCCTTGCCTGTGACTTGTTTCCCTGGCCTTGCAGATAGGTGGTACCTGGGACAAGGTTATACTACAAGTTTGGGGATGGAGCATAAAGTCTCTGAGCTTGTTTTTCTGTTAGCTTTTCTCCTTTAATAGGAAGCATCTGTAATGTTTTGTGTCAATAAGAATGACAGTTGTGAAAAGTTGTGAATGCTTCAGAGTTCCTCATACAGGGTACGTAGAGAACTTAATAAATGTGTGCTGGATTTAAATTGTCTTCCTTGGTCTAAACCACATTTACACTTATCGTGGCTGCAGGGAAGAACTGGCCGTTCTCATTTCCGCCTGGCACCTCTTGCCATGCTTCACTGTCCAGCTGGCAGTGCCGTGTGCCTGGGTCCAGGTCTTGTGATCCCTAGTGTTGGTTGGTAGATTAAGTGGATATGAAGATCCCTGCCATTGTGATTTAAAATGTTGCCTCTTTGTCCTGAGAGCAACCTTTTAGTCTAACAAGTTCCCCACTTTTTAGCACTGTTTCATGTTGTCTGCGGAATTAAAAGTCAATATGTATTGTTTCTTAAATCTGCATATAGTGGATTTTTTTTTTTGGGGGGGGACTTTTTGAGGCAGGATCTCCCTGTAGCCCCAGGTGACCTGGAACTCACTATGTAGACCAGGCTGGCCTTGAACTCACAGAAATCTCCCTGCTTCGGCCTCCCGAGTACTGGGATTATAGGGATGCCCCATCATACCTGGCTTGCATGTAGTGTTTCTTAGCTAATTTGATTGTCTAGTTTATTAGGAGTTGTTTGCATGAGAAATAGTATTTTGTATAGTACTCTTGAAAACCTATCAGATTCCTGTTTTGTTTTTTTGGGGGGGGGTAAAATGGAGGTCTTCCTGTAGCCCCAGTTGGCCTGGAACTTGAGAAGCAGACCAGGCTAGCCTGAGTCTCACAGAGATCCACCTGTCTCTCCCTTCTGAGTGCTGAGATTAAAGGTGTGCACCACCAGCACCCAGATCAGAGTTCTGTTTTTAAATTATATTGATTTATGAAGACTAGACAGATTCTGAAAATCACAGTTTTTTTCCTCTAGTTCCCATTTTTATGCAGTATCTAGTTTTAACCTACAGTATGGACAATGATGGCTTTAGTACATGAGCAAGCCTTCTAGTATCTGCTTACATGACTTCTCAGCACTGCTCTTTGATTGCAGTGGTAGAGGTGTACCGGCCAATGCATACCTTTGCCCCAGACCAAGATGGCATCAAATAGCCTTTCCTCAGAAGACATGTGACTGGAGCTAGTTTCAGTCTGTCTATAGGATAATGGCATACATCAGAATCAGCGTGATCTGACTCTTATCACTTTCCTCAGCTGGCCAATTCACTCTGCTTGTTCCGTTTGGTACCTCTAGCCACATATAGACTCTTCCCACACATCCTATAAATGTGGAGGATCTTGACACGGAGCATATATGTCTATCTGTGGCCAGTTTTGTTCATTGTTACTAACAGTTTAAAGTAGTTTGGTGGGAAGGAAGAGCCTCTCAGGCTGAGGTCTTGAACTAAAAGTTCAGGCTAAGAACATGTTAACAACAGCTGTAAATTCAAGAAGGCAGTAATTTGACCTCAAAGAACTGAAAAGATTTTTCAGAAAATGTGATAATGAATTCTTTCACTTAAGATTATGAAATAGTTTCAGGCCACCTGAACAGTGGCAGAGCAGCACATGGTTCTCACAGTCCCTGGACCAGGACAGTGGCAGAGCAGCACATGGTTCTCACAGTCCCTGGACCAGGACTCTTCTGTGTTTAGTGTAGAGCACAATGGTCCACTCTCTTTTTCCCTACTGTTCTCCACATACACATCCTATCCTGTCCAAGACTCCATTTTCCCCTGCTTTTCATTTTCTGGTCCCAATAAAATCTAGTGTTGCCTTAACAATTTTTGCAGGCTATACATTCTTTAGTTTTCCTGCTGTGATGTTTGGAATGATCTTAAAAAGTACCTTGACTCTGTATCCCAGGCCTAGATGATCCTTCTACCACCCCCGCCCCCACTACTCAGTCCCCACTCTCCTGACAAGTTCTTATTTTGATGTCACACAAGGGCCCCAGGAGGCCTCCCACTCTCAATCCTGAGGATGTGAACTGTGGTGGTCATTGTCAAATTGGAATCTGCAGCATAAGTACAGAGTGACCATTTACCACAGTGGGGGGGGGCAGTAATGCAGGGCTACTTTCTGTTCATTTTCATACTTTGTCCCACACCCCAGCATCTGCTGGGGACTCTGTCACATCCCTCTGGTGACTGTCCAGTGACTGCCACCACTTTCTATCATTTCTTCTGTATTTGTAGGCAGAACCAGCTTTTTCCTGCTTCTCATGAGGTTTTGTTTTATACAGTGGATTATAACTTCCTGTTTTGTTGATGCTTCTGTTGCCCAGATTTGGCCAGGACCTTCAGCATTCCCTTCTCATGCTTTTTCCTGCTTCTCATGAGGTTTTGTCTTATACAGTGGATTATAACTTCCTGTTTTGTTGATGCTTCTGTTGCCCAGATTTGGCCAGGACCTTCAGCATTCCCTTCTCATGCTTTTTCCTGCTTCTCATGAGGTTTTGTCTTATACAGTGGATTATAACTTCCTGTTTTGTTGATGCTTCTGTTGCCCAGATTTGGCCAGGACCTTCAGCATTCCCTTCTCATGCTTTTTCCTGCTTCTCATGAGGTTTTGTCTTATACAGTGGATTATAACTTCCTGTTTTGTTGATGCTTCTGTTGCCCAGATTTGGCCAGGACCTTCAGCATTCCCTTCTCATGCTTTTTCCTGCTTCTCATGAGGTTTTGTCTTATACAGTGGATTATAACTTCCTGTTTTGTTGATGCTTCTGTTGCCCAGATTTGGCCAGGACCTTCAGCATTCCCTTCTCATGCTTTTTCCTGCTTCTCATGAGGTTTTGTCTTATACAGTGGATTATAACTTCCTGTTTTGTTGATGCTTCTGTTGCCCAGATTTGGCCAGGACCTTCAGCATTCCCTTCTCATGCTTTTTCCTGCTTCTCATGAGGTTTTGTCTTATACAGTGGATTATAACTTCCTGTTTTGTTGATGCTTCTGTTGCCCAGATTTGGCCAGGACCTTCAGCATTCCCTTCTCATGCTTTTTCCTGCTTCTCATGAGGTTTTGTCTTATACAGTGGATTATAACTTCCTGTTTTGTTGATGCTTCTGTTGCCCAGATTTGGCCAGGACCTTCAGCATTCCCTTCTCATGCTTTTTCCTGCTTCTCATGAGGTTTTGTCTTATACAGTGGATTATAACTTCCTGTTTTGTTGATGCTTCTGTTGCCCAGATTTGGCCAGGACCTTCAGCATTCCCTTCTCATGCTTTTTCCTGCTTCTCATGAGGTTTTGTCTTATACAGTGGATTATAACTTCCTGTTTTGTTGATGCTTCTGTTGCCCAGATTTGGCCAGGACCTTCAGCATNAAGCAGGCTGAAGGCATTTAGAACGATCACTGTAGTATTTTGATTCACATTGAACTTAATGTCTCCAAGTTTCTGTATTAGAGCCTCAAAGCTAAATTCAGTGCATGTGTGTAAATGCTTATATGCCCCATGATTTCCCTCTACAGATAGCGAGCAAAAGAAAAATGGCTATTTTCTAATATAAGTGAAAAAAAAAAAGATGAAAAATAGCGAACTGAAGTTATGCACGTGAGTGTATGTGTCTGCGTTTCAATCCCCACTGGCTTTTCCAAAGCAGCTCAAGACTCTCCTGAATAGACCTTTTTGACAGTTCCTATTTAGCAGGATAATGCCATCGTTCTTATCTCTCAACCATCCAGTCGGCTTCCATTCCAGAGGGCTCCATTCAGGAGTGGGAGTGGACTGCAAACGGTCAGGGGAGAATTGACGGCACAGGATGGTTTATGAAAATTATTTGCCTTGGAAGACCCTAAGTCTCCCGGGTAGGAAGGCAGAGGCAGGCAGTGAGAGCTGAGCACTTCACAGCCAGTGGGTAAGTAGTGGGGTACATGCTGAGAGAAAATCAGTCTGCTCATCTTCCAGCTGAGTGCACCAGTCACTCCTCCCTCTTGCACTAGACTCAATTTTGCTAAGGATCTGACTCAAGCTTCTTTTATCTTCTGTTCATCAACACTAAAAGCCCTGGATTTTACTCAGTGTTAGAATTTCTCCTCTTTTCTCTCCTGTGCTAGGGATCCAGTCCTGTTCCTGCACTCTGCTACTGCATCACAGCCTCAACCTGGCGCACACAGAAACTAGAATTGTGGCATCCATTTTTGTTTTGTTTTGTTTTGTTTTTTGCATAGTGTATTTTATTGTTCATTTACAATAGAACTGAGTAGAGCGGGGGGTTGGATAAGCTCTTTTGATTAGATGGAAAGGGAAGGCCTAGGGTCTTGATATGCAGGTAGTTGATGTACCACTGCTGCTACTAACATAGAGTGGACATGTTTCTTCTCTAGCTAAGAAGTTATGTCTCTGGGAGTGGGAACATCAGACAAATGTCTATGCTCAAGTTTGACTGGCTTCTTCTGGCATGCTCTATTCTTTGAGAAGCCCATTTGAAACCATCTTGAACAGATTTGGAAGTTTTTCTTTAAAAACAATTTATATTTAAGGAATTTATGTGGCTATGTCCAGGTCTTCACTAATTTCCGTTGCTTCAAAAACTAGGGGAAGAAAAAAACTAGGTAGGGTTGAATGCATAGTGTCTGATGCAATGGCCTCTTGGTCTGACACTTCTGCTTATTAAACTGTGAACTAGTAAATCATCTAAGCACACACATGTTCCACAAAGGGCATCTAGTTTCTTCTTAGGAATATGCTGTAACTCTTGGTTTTGGGTACTTGACAGTGGCTATTGTCTAGTAGCTAATTAATTACTGGCTTGGACCTGATGATTTATTAAAAATGGTTGTTAACTCCAGTCAGTTCATATTTGAGAAAGGCTTACAAAAATTTAGTAATTGAGGTTAAATGCAATAATAGGAGAGAGCGAAGTAGTACTCAGGATTACTTAGGAGCATCTAATCTTCCCTAACTGACATCATAGAACACTCTGCCTAAGAAATGCTTTAAATATGCCTGAGTAGTCATGTGTCTGTATCTGGGAGGAGAGGTCTAATTCTGTTGGCTTGAGGGCACTAGAAAGATACTAAGAGATGATGATGAAAATATTCCCTGGTGCTTGTGGTGCTTTAGGAATACTTGAAGCCATCAGAAACCATCAGCTGTCTGGTGACATTTGCTGCCATATGGCTTCATTTCAAACTCTGAAGCTTGCCTGTATTTTTCTGAGCCAGCATTGCTAATACAGGGATCATAAACAATTATTATGTGAGTGACTCGCCTATTTTAAGCTTCTTTATACCATAAATAACCAGTACTGCAGGAGAATCACAGTACCTTTCCTTGTCCAGCCACCTACCTTCTGTCTTCCCTGCTTGAGTATAACCCCGTGAAGAACCAGACCGGTGGAAAGAGGTTTAAAACTCAGAAAACATGAGTTATGAACTATTTTTCTTTATTGAATTAGCTTTAATTGTGGGCTTTCTGTGCTTGCCTTGACATTAAAATGTGAAGGATTCTGATAGCATCTCCCTAGAAAATTTGGCAGTGATTTATCACCATTGATGAGTGTGGTGATGTGTATGGCACTCGGGTGAATGAGGCCGAGATTGGAGTTGCAGTCAGCACCCTGAGCTGCTCTTTTCTATTGAGGTTTGAAAGACCTGATGGTCTTCCTGAGGCTCACAGCCAGCTGTTCATCCTCCCTGTTCTCCTTCTGGAAGTCCCTCTTGAAAGTAGACAGTGGGCTGGTTGCTCTTCTAAACATGAGATAAATTGTTCCAGATACATTGGTCTTTTCTTTAAGCATTTAATGTAAGAGAAAAAGCAAAGCTACAGAAACTGTCCAAAGAAGCCCTTCCTGCTGCTGAGCTCTGCTGGGCCTGAGGAGGCCTCCCGAGAGGACTCGGCTTGATGTCTGGCATTGTTGGAGTGCAAGACAGGTAGAAAGAGAGGATTTGGATGTGGGCTATGAAACTGGCCAGGATAGAACAGACAAGGCAGGACAGTGCTGCTGTGGGGCCATCCCTAAGATCCTGTGCAGCACACACCCAGGCTTTCCTTATAAGAGAGCCTCCCAAGCCTGGTATGACTTTGCTGGAATCTGACCTCTTGGTAGAGTCCAAGAGTCATGTCACAGGAGAATGGGGAGTAGTGACATTTGGAATGAAGTCCAATCATGTTAAATGCTTAGCCTCCACACAGATGTCCAAAATCATGATTTAAAATGTCCCCTTTTACAACCTAAATGATTAGTGATTGGTAGCGAGTAATTCTTTTTTTATTTTTTAACTTCCAAGTACATGAGCAATGTGGACTCGTGGTGTAAGGCCTGCGGTGAGGTAGACCTTCCCTCAGAGCTTCAGGACCTGGAAGACGCCATTCATCACCACCAGGGCATCTACGAGCACATCACCCTCGCTTATTCTGAGGTAAGGCCCAGTTTTACTACAATTGCAAGGCAGCAGTGTTTTTGCATCATAGTGCCAAAGCTGGAGAAATGGAAGTTTTGGCTAGCTCAGAAAAAGGTGGTTGTGGCATCACACTGCTGCAGTTCATTTGTGCAGTATTTGACACCTGTTGGGGGGGTGGGAGCACAGCCTCTTATGGTGGTTGGAGAGTAGGCTTTGCATTGCCTGGGACTTCTGCAAATTGGACTGCCTGTGCTTTTTTCAAAGAATGGCACTGTTTGTTTTATTTAAAATATTAAATCAGCCGGGTGTGGTGGTGCAAGCCTTTAATCTAGCACTTGGAGCGCAGAGGCAGGTTGGTCTTGTGCAGTTTCATACGGCCCAGCCTGGTTCTACAGCAGGAGTCCAGTGCAGCTGAGGGCCACACGGGAGGACCCTGTCTCGAAAGACCAAAAAAAAAAAAAAAAAAATTCAGATCAATGCGTTTTCACCTTTTAATACTGAAAAACTTACTTTGAAGATATTTTGAAAAACATATTAATGGAAATATTTATAGAAGACTTTATATGCATGTAAACTTACATTACAGTCGACATTGCTTATAATAAATTTTTGACGAATATTTGTTAATTTGAGGAAAATGTTTCTCTGTACTAATATCTGTTAGCGTATAATTTAATAAAAAAATTTCCATGATTCCATAAGAATGTTATAATATCTACACCAAAATCCTCAATTTCTCCAAAAAGCATATCTCTTCTTTCTGGATTCTTTGTCTTACTGAGAGGCATCCTAATCTCTGCAGCTGCTGAGACCGAGGCCCAGCATTGGGTATCTCCATACAGCCTCACACTGAATAACACAGCATATATGCGATTCTGTCCAAGATGACAGCTGTCTTTCTGTTATGGGTAGTTTTCAGGTCTTTGTTGGGATAGTGTGTTTGTATTCGTGTGTGTGTGTGTGTGTTGTGTGTGTGTGTGCTCGCGCGCGCACATGCATAGCATGCTTGGTGTATACATAGAAGTCAGAACACAAAATGAGACTGCTCAGGTATTCAGGATGCATCTGCTTATTTGTTTTGTAAAACTTCTCACTTTTACCTGGAACTCAGCAGTTGGGAAGTTTTGGTATATGGACAAAGACTATGTATGTATATTTTAAGGAGTAATATAAGGTCAAAGGCTTGTGGAAAAAACTAGTTTGTTTTGACATTATGTCTAACCACAGTTATTATTTTATGGGAGTGGCTTCTTAGTGTTTCTTATACACAGCTTGCTTGAGCTTTTGTTCAAGCCTTATTAAAATATTATAAAGTAGTTAAAAGTATCAGGCTGGGCTGCGAGAGAGGCTTAGCGGTTAAGAGCACCACCCAACTGTTGCTCTTGCAGAGGACCCGGGTTTGATCTCAGCACCACATGAGGGTAAGAACCATCTTAAACTCCCAGTTCCAGGGAATCCGACCGCCTTCTTCTGACCTCTGCGAGCGAGTTGCAGACAACAGGTGCACCAACCTACATGTACCAACCCATGTGGGCACCAACCTACGTGCAGACAGTACACTCATACACATAAAAAGAAATAAATAAAATATTAAAAAAGAATTATTAAAAAAAATAGGACCTTAAAAAACACTTTAAAAAATAAAAGTATTCAAGCTGGTGTAACTTAGCCTTTCTGGATGCTTAACAACTCTACTCAATGCCCATACCAATTTGCGACCAGGGTCTTAAGGGACAACCCCGTTCCTTGCCCTCAGAGGTCAACCAAGCACTCCAGGGGACTTATGCAGGGGTATTCCTGAAATATACTGCAATCGGAGGCACCAGTCTTTCCTGTGCAGGGAGGGTCTTGGAGATCCACCAATGGAACTCCAGCCAGTGTCCAGTCTGTAAAGGAGGAACAGTAGCTGCTCATGCTTCAAAAAAGGAAGCCTGGGTCTAATGAGGACCCGAATTTGTCCTCAAGTGTATGGATCTGGTGATTGAAAAGCAAAAGGAGCCAGGGGCTCCCTGCCCCTCCAAATAAACACTGAGTGGACCCTGAAGACCCAGATCCCAACTTGACCTTCAGAAAAACAAACTTGTTAATCTGCGGCTAACTTTGTAGCCTTAAACATCCAAAAGGTAAGGAAAACCAGAAATAAATAAAATAAATAGAAAAAAAAAAAAAAAAAAAAAAAAAAAAACTTTGAGATCTTAGTAAAAAGAAAAAAAAAAAAAAAAAAAAACAGTTGTTTTGCTTGTCTTACTGGGAAGTTACAGCATCAACCCTGTGGCTGCCACTGCTTTTGCCAATCTTTACAAAGACATGAGAAAGACACAGCTTTTCATCCTTCAAATTTATGGACTGAAGACTTATGTTCTCTCCAAGAATCCTCCCAAACCTTCAATGCCAAATAGGAACTGCTGAGACATTCAACTTGTGTTACTGAGCTACTGCTGGGTTTTCCACCTCTTCAGAGTATAGACGGCAATTGTTGGGCTGTATCATGGAGGCCAGCACAGGAAGATCAAGACAAGACTCGGTGCTTACTGGACCTCATTGGTTGACCATGGGAAGGAAAAACACCAGTGTGGAGCACAGGGCAGTATTGATGGTTGTTTGGGCTTCTAGGGAGGAGCCTTCAAACACAATGTCCTTCAGCCGAATTTGTCAGGGTTTCCTCCAGGCCCCACGTGTGCGCACCATTCGTGGGGTCTCCTATTTATTTCCAGGGTGATCCATGTAGGGAAAAACACGTGCAGGAAAGCACAGCACACCAGACCAAATACAGAGAGGACTGGCCTCCTTGTATTTTTATCTACCAAAAAAATAAATAAATAAAAAAAAAAAAAAAAAAAAAAAAAAAAATATATATATATATTATTATATAGGAAAATCTGTTTTTGTGTGCTGTCTAGTCAGATTCCATTTAATCATTATGAGTGAAACTTTTTAGAGAGCAAGGAAAATGTGCTTCCACCTCTGGTCTAGATTACAAAACATTCACCATGTTCTCAAGTATGTAGAGCTTGTTCGTTGTTTTAGAAATCCAGATATATTAGTTATATTTGCATAGCTGTAATCACAACATCCAAGGGAGCCAGTGTAAGGAGGAAAGATTGATTTTTCACCCATGATTTCAGTCCATCGTGTGAAGAAGGCATAGCAGAATTCATGGCCAGGAGCCCCTCACATCATGGAGGAGCAAAAATCGAAAGAGTAAGGGCTAAAGTAGGGCAGGTGGTAACCTTCAGAGACCTCCTGCCCCTCATGACTTACTTTTACCAGCTAAGCTCACCTCCTGAGACTCTGGAGCCTCCCAATAGCACACCAGCTGAGGAGCAAGCATGCAGAACAAGAGACAAGTAGAGGACCATAACACTAAATGGAGCATTTTGTTCATAATTGTTTATTCAATGTGTCCTTGTCTTACTTTTTGCTATGCCATCCTGTACCATGCTTTATGGTATGATTTTGTGCAATACTATACTTAACTGTATGTACTACACTGAGGTGTATACTGTTATTGCTTCTGGTGTTACAAGTGAGGACACTGAGGCACAGAGGTGACATGAGTTGTGCCATACCATCAGATGGTGGAATTGCATAGCCTCATGAGCAGGCTGGCTGCGAGTCCCAGCTGCTACTCTGTGCCACCTCTCTGTCTTGCCACCAATAGCCATGTGAGGACCCAGCCATGTGTGGGTTTGGGAGTGTTGTCCTTGCCTGTGACTTGTTTCCCTGGCCTTGCAGATAGGTGGTACCTGGGACAAGGTTATACTACAAGTTTGGGGATGGAGCATAAAGTCTCTGAGCTTGTTTTTCTGTTAGCTTTTCTCCTTTAATAGGAAGCATCTGTAATGTTTTGTGTCAATAAGAATGACAGTTGTGAAAAGTTGTGAATGCTTCAGAGTTCCTCATACAGGGTACGTAGAGAACTTAATAAATGTGTGCTGGATTTAAATTGTCTTCCTTGGTCTAAACCACATTTACACTTATCGTGGCTGCAGGGAAGAACTGGCCGTTCTCATTTCCGCCTGGCACCTCTTGCCATGCTTCACTGTCCAGCTGGCAGTGCCGTGTGCCTGGGTCCAGGTCTTGTGATCCCTAGTGTTGGTTGGTAGATTAAGTGGATATGAAGATCCCTGCCATTGTGATTTAAAATGTTGCCTCTTTGTCCTGAGAGCAACCTTTTAGTCTAACAAGTTCCCCACTTTTTAGCACTGTTTCATGTTGTCTGCGGAAATTAAAAGTTCCAATATGTTATTGCTTTCTTAAAATCTGCATATTTCAGTGGATTTTTTTTTGGGGGGGCACTTTATGAGGGGCATGATCTCCCTGTAGCCCAGGTGACCTGGAACTCACTATGTGACCAGGCTGCCTTGAACTCACAGAAATCTCCCTGCTTCGGCCTCCGCGAGACTGGGGATTATTGGGGATGCACCATCATACCTGGCTTGCATGTAGTGTTTCTTAGCTAATTTGATTGTCTAGTTTATTAGGAGTTGTTTGCATGAGAAATAGTATTTTGTATAGTACTCTTGAAAACCTATCAGATTCCTGTTTGTTTTTTTGGGGGGGGTATTTTTTTTGAGACTGGGTTTCCTGGTAGCCCCAGTTGGCCTGGAACTGAGAAGCAGACCAGGTAGCCTTGAGTTCTCACAAACAGAGCTCCACCTGTCTCTCCCTTCTGAGTGCTAGAATTAAAGGTTTTTTTTTGGGGCCACCACCAGCACCCAGATCAGAGTTCTGTTTTTAAATTATAGTGTGATTTATGAAAGACTAGACAAAGATTCTTGAAAATCACAGTTTTTCCTTCTGTTCCCATTTTTATTGCAGTATCTAGTTTTAACCTACAGTATGGACAATGATGGCTTTAGTACATGAGCAAGCCTTCTAGTATCTGCTTACATGACTTCTCAGCACTGCTCTTTGATTGCAGTGGTAGAGGTGTACCGGCCAATGCATACCTTTGCCCCAGACCAAGATGGCATCAAATAGCCTTTCCTCAGAAGACATGTGACTGGAGCTAGTTTCAGTCTGTCTATAGGATAATGGCATACATCAGAATCAGCGTGATCTGACTCTTATCACTTTCCTCAGCTGGCCAATTCACTCTGCTTGTTCCGTTTGGTACCTCTAGCCACATATAGACTCTTCCCACACATCCTATAAATGTGGAGGATCTTGACACGGAGCATATATGTCTATCTGTGGCCAGTTTTGTTCATTGTTACTAACAGTTTAAAGTAGTTTGGTGGGAAGGAAGAGCCTCTCAGGCTGAGGTCTTGAACTAAAAGTTCAGGCTAAGAACATGTTAACAACAGCTGTAAATTCAAGAAGGCAGTAATTTGACCTCAAAGAACTGAAAAGATTTTTCAGAAAATGTGATAATGAATTCTTTCACTTAAGATTATGAAATAGTTTCAGGCCACCTGAACAGTGGCAGAGCAGCACATGGTTCTCACAGTCCCTGGACCAGGACAGTGGCAGAGCAGCACATGGTTCTCACAGTCCCTGGACCAGGACTCTTCTGTGTTTAGTGTAGAGCACAATGGTCCACTCTCTTTTTCCCTACTGTTCTCCACATACACATCCTATCCTGTCCAAGACTCCATTTTCCCCTGCTTTTCATTTTCTGGTCCTATCTGGTAGACATAGCCTTAAAATTCCCAGCAATTAATGTCAGGGACTATAGCATCTTAGTCTGCTTGCTGATGTTTTGGAATGATCTTAAAAGATGTAGTAACTCCAATTGAGATCTCTGATGCCCGCAGGCCTAGATGATCCTTTCTTACCCACCCCCGTTCCCCACTCTACATCAGTTATCACCCACAGTTCTACCTCAGACAGTTTACTTATTTTTCGATATTGTCACACCATTAGACCCCAGGGAGGTTCCTCACCAAGACTCACAAATCAGCAATTCCAGAGGATCCTCACAGCTGAGTATCAGGTCTCGATCATTGTCAAATGGAATCTTGCTATAGCATAAGTACAGTGAGGGTGAGAACCATTTACGCACAAGTGGATGGGGATCAGTAATTGCAGGGCTACTTTACATGTTCATTTTACGAGTAACTTCTCGTCCCCAAACTACCCCAGCTGATTGATAGACTCGAAGGACTTCTCTACAATGCGAATACACACTCTACTGGTGACTAGTCGATGTGATCTGCAACTCACTTGTGTCCTCTAAATTATGACTCTCTAGCTTGTTTGCCAAGTAACTCCAGCTTTTCTGACTTCTCATTGAGTTTTGTTTGTGACAGATGGTGATATATATACATATCCTGTGTGGTGTTGTGATGTTTCTGCCTGCACCAGGATTGTGCCAGGGACCTTCAGCATTCCCTCGCATGCTTTTTTTTTTTTTTTTTAATTTTTTTGATTAATTTCTGAATTAGAGTTAGTTCTAATGATATTGATGTTAATGAGACTGGTGACTGTGCTGCTAATGCACATTGTGACATCCCGTGGTACATGAACGTACACTACTGTCAGCGGAGGTCAGTGTATAAAAGTGAGCTTTAGATAGGCTTCGCGTACTCTCCCACTGGCGAACTTGTGCAATGTACATCCTCCCTTCATTGTGATGGTGGTTTGAGATTCCAGACGGTCTTCCGCCTGCCATGTTGAGGCGAGAAGTGCTCGACTTCTGAGACTCTCCTGTAAACCTGTGTTAATATCCTATCTGCACAAGTGAAGGCGGCTCTGCGCTTTATATAAACACAGCTAAGGTCTCAATGCGTACTCCAGGCTCTCTACCTTCTATGCTTTAACGACTCTCTTTATAATTGATACATAGAAGACTTAACGCAATTTATAGATATATCCAGTGTAACAATTAGTCATGTACGAGTCCAATTCTTTCGAAAACCCTATCCTACTCCTTCACACAATGCACAACTTTATACACCTATTGTAATGCTATAAAAATTGCTTCATTTTGCTACTATGTTTTCACCCTAATCTTAACACTTGTATATTAAAGAACAGCGATATGTTGAATGCTCGCCTTTTTTCATCTCTACTTAATCCATACCCATGGCCTCTCCAGCCATTTTTTTTTTCAGTCATAAGATCCCCTATATAGAAATCAGCTAAAAGCAAACCTGGCTTCCTCACCGTACCTCTCAGCATGATGTGAGTTGGCTCATTTTCAGTGAGTGGTCCTTAATTATGCTCTGGCAGATACGTTGTTTCTCCATTTTAACAAATCGTGTATAGTCATGATATTTTGATTCACAGTTAACATCTGAAGCCTTTGTAGAATCAATTAGCATTTTCTCTAGATCCATTTTATGAGGATTTAGGGTTTCAGAACTCTTTTCATTTACCACTGCAGTTCTCTTGAGCAGGCTGCCCCCTCCCACTAATTCTTTTAAACTGAATGTCCTAGTATGCCTTCCAGTCTGCATTGTCCCTAGAACAACGTGCCCCTACTACATTCCTTATGTGCTCTGCTTGAATTACCCAAGTACTCTTTTAGCTATAAATACAGTCCATATGACCCAGCACTGGACTCACCATCACTTTCAAGTTTGCAATTTTGATAATTTCCACCTCCTCCCCGAGCTTTGCAAGCCAACTTACATTTCTCCACGCGAGCCCCGTCTTCCACAGGGAAAAAATAGATGCTTTCTAGGCGATAGACTTTAGAAAAAAGGGACAAGCTGCTGATAAACCAATGATTTGTTTTGGTGGGGAGCGTGTGGCAAGAACAAGAGCAATGTAGACTGGAATTTTTATATTTTGATCAACAGGATAGTACCATATAAGCCCCTCTCCAGCTGGACCAATGGACCTCGAGGCTGTATAAGTGTTTGTAAGCTGCCGTTGCAAATAGGTTACGATGAAGGATGCTTGATTCATTACATTGATATTACTTTAATTATTAAAAAAATTTAAAAAATTTTAAAAAAAAACATGAAAATAAGCACCTTGCTTAATACAAAGTGTTTGGATCTGAACATGTTGACCACACTTAACGCTAACAAGAAGGTCAAGGGTGAGCATTCTGACTACACATTCTATTTCCTAGGCTGTCTCCATGCTTAGCACTATACCCAAAATATCCCCTGCCTTCTCTCCATGTGGGTGATTTCCACCCATTCTTCATTGCTTACCAGAAGCCCTCCTTGATTGTTGCAGTCACTCACCTCTTCTTGTACTCAATTCAGAAAACAATTGTCTATAGCCTGAGATGGCCCCGATTGATTTTTGCTATCCTCTTATTTTGTCCATTATGTATGTGTGCTAGTAGAGGATTTTTCTGATGAGAAAAGGGGTTTAAAACCCCTCAGGGGCAGTGACAGTGATTGTTCTTATAGGTTTGAAGCTACTATCTTTTTTCATGGCTCCGCCCTCGCTGAAAAGCTAGTATGTAGTCTAGGATTATATCCACCAGTCCCTAATAGCATTTCATTAGTCTGCTCTCTTAGGCTACAGATGTCTCACAGGTGTGGTTTCTGATCACCCTGTCATCTTTCCCTAGTTAAAACATATGTGATCTTTTCAACAGCACCAATAGCTTTATGTTCATATTTCTGCATAATCAGTGGGGACCCTCGGCCATAAATTCACGCTCCATCCGACATTACCTTGTAATTTAAGCGCTCCAAACCCCCTCCCTCCCTCCCCTACATGATTGTTTACCAGACTTGCTCTATAGTGCACGAGAAGCTGCACCTCCAGAGGTGGCAAACTATCCACTCTTGGGTTTCTGTACTGACGGTCTGACTGCCATGCACATGACTTAGAGACCACTCATTGAGAAAGAGGTTGTTTGTCTTTTTTTTGAGTTGTGGGGATGCTGGGGAGGCATCCTTGTCACAGATAGGAAGTTGTGTGTGGGCAGCCACCTGGCTGCAGGGTCCTGTAGGGTGGCGCTGTCAATAAGCAGGGCTGGCTCTCCATTGTTCTTTCTGTGCCTCCTTGCCCATCTCCTCTCATCTCTTTTGACCCCTTCCCTCCCCTGCCTTCTTATTTCCTTTGCTTTTTTCCTATGTATTTTTTCTTTAACCAATAATACTTACATTTTCTCATGCCCAGTTTCCTATGGGAAAGCTCCCAGCATTTTTTTTTTTTTTCAAGACACAAACTTACGTTTTGCTCTTAGTTGAGCCTGGGATTTGTGTGATAGAGACAGGAGCATACTTGTGCCTCATGAACATTTGCTTGCTTCAGCTGGCCAGGCAGAAGCCGATACTGCCTGCTATAGGTGATCATAGGAGAGAAAAGTAGTGTAGCCCAGACATGACTGAACTTTAGAGACAGATTGCAGTTGTTAGCCAATTCACCTGCTACCTTCTCAGGAAGCACAGCTTGTAAATAGCACTTTTGTCTCAGTGTGCCTATGTCCTCCTTTAGCCCAAGTAGCAAGTGTTTGAACTTAAGGCAAGGCTCCTGAGTGTCCATGTCCTGTGGTCTGGGTATTTACCTGTGGGCCATCAGGGTGTGCAGTTTCTACAGTAGTTTCTCATTTCATACGTACTGAGTTAGTTTGCAGTTCCATGGGCCCTTTTGCTACCTCTAAAGCTGCTGGACTCTGCTTGAAAGGTTATGGCATACCCCTACCTCTCACCCAGTACAAAATCAACTCCAAATGGATCACATACCTCAATGTGAAAGCTGAATTCTGAAGGTGATAGAAGAAAAAGTTGGTAGCAATCTGCAAGACATAGGAGTAGGATAAGACTTTCTAAATCAAATAGCTGCACAGGAAATAAGGTCAACAGCTGACAAGTGGGACCTCATGAAACTCAAAAGCTTATGTACAGTGAAAGAAACAATCAAGGAAGTGAAGAGAAAACCCACAGAGTGGGAGGAAACCTTAGCATCCAGAATATATAAACTACTCAAAAAACAAAGAAGTAAGAAAACAAATGACTCACTCAAAAGATGGAGTAAAGAGCTAAACAGAGACTTCACTAGTGAGGAAGTAAAGATGGCTGAGAAATGTCTTAAAAAGTATTCAACATCACTAATAATTAAGGAAATGCAAATTAAAACCACTATCAGATATCCTTTCACTCTGATAAGTCTGGCTAAGATCAAGAAAACAAAAGACACCAAATGCTGGAGAGGTTATGGGGAAAGGGGAACACTATCCACTGCTGGTGGGAATGTAAACTCATATAATCACTATGGAAAGCACTGTGGAGAACCCTTAGAAGACTCAAAATGAGCCTACCACCTGAGCCAGCCATACCACTCCTGGGTATATACCAAAAAGACACATCACACCACAAAGATACATGCATAGCTATGTTTATTGCAGCTCTCTTCACAATAGCAAAGAGCTGGAACCAACCCAAATGCCCCTCAATTGATGACTGGATAACAAAAATGTGGTACATCTGCACAATGGAGTTATATGCAGCAGTAAAGAAAGATGACACCGTGAGCTTTGCTGATAAATGGATGGAACTTGAAGCAATTATGCTAAGCAAAGTAACACAGTCCCAAAAAAACAAATGGGGAATGGTTTCCCTCATTTGTGGATGCTAGTACCAAATCCTGAAATTGAAAGGCAAGTTGAGCAGCGTTTTTATTATATTTCTTTCTATCTGAAAGCAACTGTGATGTTATAATGTGAATCTCTTAATGAGCCCTAGAATTACCTTACCACTTACTTTCAGGTATGGTAATTAATGTATATGGGCAGAAGGTATATATTCATATTTTAGAGTAATAAAAAATTAAAACCAAAAAATGTGAACTCCTAAACATATACCAGAGTTAACATAGAGTTTATTCCTGGAGGACATAATTCTGGTACATATATGACATGTATATAGGCATACTTTGGGACAAGTCATGCAAGTACTGGTTTAGTCTGTACACCCACAACCATGTGCCCAAGTTTTATAAAATACATATATCTCACCATGAGCACAGCATTGTCCCTGGCACGATGCACTTTTCCAGGATGTTGGGGAAGCAAAAACTCCAGCACCACTGTTGAACATCTGTCTGGCCTGTCCTTCCAGCACCACTGTTGACATCTATCTGGCCTGTCCTTCCACTATTCTCTTGTGGCGCTGCTTTTTCCTGGGATAATGCTGTGATTAAGGGGCTGCTGCAGCTTTTCTTAGAGTTGATTCTGGATCATACATAGGCCCAATAGAATGTATTAAAGTAAAGATTCTTGGGATTCGGCATAAATATTTGGATTCAGTAGGTTAAGGGTGAGGCCTGATGTTGATAGAGAAACTCATTACGCAAAAACAACTTCTTCTTCTTCTTCTTCTTCTTCTTCTTCTTCTTCTTCTTCTTCTTCTTCTTCTTCTTCAAAAAAAGTCCATTCTTAGCCAGTTACTCTCATTTATGTCCACTAGACTGTTTTCTTCTATTTTGCTATAAAGTTATATTACATGAATTCCAAACTGCAAAGCCTTTCTAGGAACAGTCTGAAGTCTCCACAAAGGTCTTAGTGCAGGCCTTGAAAAACCTGTCACATTGCTGCACTGCTGCACTTGGGGCCATTACAGGAAGGGGGTTTCAGAGATCCCAACAGCAGTGTGGAGCTGCGTAGGCTCGGGGTGAACTGTTCTGTTCCAGGTCCCTCTGCACTGTTCTAGTCGGCGTTTAGCTTTGTGTTTGTTCCCCTTAACAGAAATAGGAGCAGGTTTCTAGTTTGGAGGTACCGAACAGAGAGTTCATGGTGGAAAGTGTTCCTGAAGGCATCCACTCATGTGTCCCACTCGCCTATGTTGTCTCACCTAGTAACATTTTTTTTCCTACCAACTGGTGTAATTATTCATAAGTCTGAAGAATCAAAAATAATGAAAAACACGTACTGGTTATTCCAAATCCTGCCTTCCCCTTTGATTTTGTGGTTAGTCTAAATGCTTTTGTTTAATTGTAGTTTGAAAATTAACTGCCGTAATTTAACAGTGGTGCCATTTTAATCAGAATTGCATCTTTAAAAAGATAATATATCAAACAAAATGGCATGTTTAGCTTTGTTTTTAATTGTAAATTGTGAAATTGCTGTCCAGGTCCATCAGAAAGTTGACATGACTGTGCCTGATGCTAGATTATTGGTTTTCTTTCTTTTTTTGTATATGTATGAATATACTGTCTGCATGTAGGTTTGTGCACCCGTGTCGTGCAATGCCGCGGAGGTCAGAAGAGGGTCTTGGATTCCCCTGGAACTGGAGTTCTCCTGGAATTGGAGTTACAAACAGTTCTTAGCTGCCATGTGGGTGCTGGGGATCGAACCCAGGTCCTCTGCAAGAGCAGTCGGTGCTCTTAACCTCTAGGCTATCTCTCCAGCCCCAGATTATTGGTTTTCTAACTGAGGTTTTTTTTGATATTAGAAGTTTATTTAAGGACATTTAGCTGCAAAAGCATTTCATTTAAATTTTACCATCTTAGCAAACAAATTTTGGATTTAAACAGGAATCTGAATTTAACCTATGTTTTGAAGTCAGAAGCATGCTTGTCCTCTCCAGATAAGAGGTTTGGTATATATAACCATTCAACTCCCCAGAGTCTCATTATAATGAAAGAGAAAATAGTGAAAACAACAGAAAAATAAAACTTATAAAATTATATCTGTGTGTCAACTGAAGTAATATATGTATTATTTCATTTAATAGTTGGTCAGTTTTGGCACAAGCAGCCTGTGCATTATAAAGAAGAAGAAAGGACCAATGTAGTGGTGCACAACTTTAATCCCAGCGCTCAATATTCAGGAGGCAGAGGCAGAGGCAGGCAGATCTCTGTGAGTTCAAGGCTAGCCTGGTCTACAGAATGAATAGCAAGCCAGCTGGGCTACAGGGAGACATTGTCTCAAAAACACCAAAAAATAAAAAAATAGAAATATATTTAATCATTAAGTTAAATCATAAAATTGACCCTAAACAATATTTTTTTGAATACTGAATAGAAAAAAATATGATGCAACATAGAGATATTTCTTTGGTCAGTGTAAAAATGGCAAGTTACTTTCCAAAGATAAAGTACATACAGGAAAAATTTTAAAGATGTAATATAAAGCTATCTCAATGTCAAAGATAAGACATATTATCGATCAATACGTGCATATGTATTTGAGAGTATATAGATATATACATGATTTTCCTGACTTTACTCACAACTATCTGCATTCACCAAAGGGTTAGTTATGAGCTTTGACATCAGCATAACATAGTTCAGGACTGTTCAACTCCTCCAAGATCGACATGGAAGGACTCGAGTTCTGTTTTCATTTCATCAATGATCTGTTGTTTGATATTGAATAAATATTCCCTTCTCTGATTCTGTCTTTCTTAAAACTGTGATGATCTGTTTGTTGTATTTGATCATAGTAACTTGAGAGAATTCTTACTTTTAAGCTTTAGTGTATAGGTACCCACAAAGTAGTTCTGGCCTATTGACTCAGAATTTTCAGAGCAAATCGAGAGCAAGCTCTGATGTAGTACTTTACGCTATTGAAGGTTTGCTTTATTTTAATTTGGTTTTATGATGCCATTGGATAATTGAAGGATTGTTTAAAATTTTACTTTATTCTCTATAAAATATTCTCTATAGAATAGGACACGTTTGTGAGTGAGTGTGTGTGTGTGTGTGTGTATGTATGTATGTACACGTGCACCTAATGACAGGGTCTGCACCCAGCCTGGGGAAAGTGTGTTTTTAATCTCTCATTTATGTTTGAGCAGGTGAGCCAGGATGGGAAGTCTCTCCTCGATAAGCTCCAGCGGCCCCTGACTCCCGGCAGCTCTGATTCCCTCACAGCCTCTGCCAACTACTCCAAGGCTGTACATCATGTCCTGGATGTCATCCATGAGGTGCTGCATCACCAGCGGCAGCTGGAGAACATCTGGCAGCACCGCAAGGTCCGGCTCCACCAGAGGCTGCAGCTCTGTGTCTTTCAGCAGGATGTGCAGCAGGTTGGTGTCCTGCCCTGCTCTTCCTTGGAGAGTTGGCTCACTGGCCTACTCCAAATTAGGGTGGAGATCTCTTGGCTATGAGTAGATGAGGGAACAGGCCTCTTTGCTAACTATGGCCCAGTGTTCACAGCAGGCCACTCTCAGCTTCTTCTTGTGCTGAGTGGGCCTGCAATGAAGAACCTCTGAGCTTTGCCACTGAAACAGCTTATCCTCATTTCCATCAATTTGTGACAATGATGTTACTTGTTCTTTTTTCCCCCATTATATGTATGTATCTGTATCTGTGTGGGTATCTGCACTTGTGATGCAGATGCCAGTGACGTTCACAAGGGGAGTTGGATTCCTTAAAGCTTGAACTACAGTAGTTATAAGCTACCTGATACTGGTATTGAGAGTTTCTCAAGAGCAGGAAGTGCTCTTCACCACAGAGCCACCTTTCCAGCCCCTGTGCTGGTAGTTCTTATAATGGCATGTTCTTATCATTTGCTTTGGACTTTTCAGCTTTCCAATTATTTAATAAGCTAATACTGCTATTTATATTTGGTAGATAATGCCTCCAGTATTACATAGTAGGTGCTTAATAATGTCTATATAATGAAAAGTGGAAGAGAGCTTTGAGCTAAAGCTGGGGGAGCATACAAAAGGAGATGTTGCTATAGCAATAAGTAGCTCATGTCCTTGCCCTAAAATCAAGGAAAAATTGGGGTAATAAGATGCCAACCTTGGAGATGAAGATTTCTGGATAGTGGGAATGCCATGGTGCCCAGAAGGCCAGCCTGAAGCTATAGTAGGTACTCTGGGGTAGTCCTTTCTGGATAGTATTAAGTCCCCGTGCATACATAGTTCTGACACGTCCAGGGGTATCACATTTCCATCTCCTCAAGGATCACCTGAGGGGAAGTGGCCTTACCACTTTCCTGTCAGACAGACTGGAATTTGGCAAGGCCTACTTTGTGCTCTGTTCTATGGACAGAAGATTCTCCATCATTAACTGTCTTTTACTGTGAATCCGGTAACTTCAAAATACTTGTAGTGGTTTGTGATTTAAAACTTTCACTTAGGGTGGTCTGTTTCTGTTTTAGTTTTTAGGTTCTCTGAAGATTATGTGTATAAAATGGCTGAGAAATGATCATTCTGATATTATTAGTGCTTCTTAGCAGGAAGGGAAGAGGATGGAAACTTCTGTAGGAATCATGAGGAAATGTGATTGTCAGGTTGAATGTGCAAATCCTCATGCTTTTGGATTGTTTGGCAGCTTGCAGCCAGGACATCCTACTAGTGAAGTGCTGCTCGTGTTCCTCAGCTCTTGATGCTAGCAACCAGACACTGATGCACCTTCTGACAAGAGACCTTAGTCTCCCAAGGAAGCAGCAGCAGGGTGCTCCCTTTCTCTGGGTGTTGGGTGTACCAGTGGCATTGCTGCAGCTTTGTAGGACAGCCTTTCAGAAGAGGCTCGTCTGACACCAAGTGCTTAATGGGCTTTGAATTGTATGGGAGAGTAATCATAATTCTGAGCTCATGTCTTTAGGAATTTTCCCTTCAGAACAGAACATTAGGTTGAATGGCAAGGAGGAAACTGCATTTTCCAATCATGCATATGTGGTCCTGTTAACATCCCTTAAAAATAGATACTGCTGATTAAGAGAAATATTTTTTGTTGATTAGTGACCTGTAATGTTTTGGACCTTTTGGGCAAATAGGAAATTGCTATGTAAGTTTGACTTGTGAAACCAAAGCTCAAAACTGGTAAGATAAATCAAAACGAATGCTTGTATAACAGGATTTCAAAACCAAGAATGTTTTCTGGAACTCAAGAAATTGATCACATATCTTTTTGCCATATTAAGAGCAGAGTAGAGGAGGTAATATGAGACACATTGAGCATGCTACCAAAATGGAATAGCATTTCAGAACGATACTGGGTGAAGGTAGATTTATACAAAAATTATCTAAGTATACAAGGATGTGATAAGCCAGTTAGAGATCCCATAAGTGTTGGCTTTGTTTGGTTTGGGAATGAAAAAGCATCTGCAAATGTTATGGAGAATGAAGGAGTACAAACGTTCCTGAACAGTAGATACAGGATTAGTACTAGTGAAATCGACCCTCCAAACGTGGGAGAACCTGGGCCAGACTGTCATAGGTCCCAGGAACTGGGACATGGGGAATGGCATTGGAGTTCGATTTTTAAAGTGGTTCGTTTTGGTTTAGTGGAAAATTTCCCATAATTCCTGTATAGAAGTGGTTTGGGGTGCTAGGCAGGGCTGTGGTCAAGGGGAGCTGCCCAGAGCTATTGCATAGCACTTACCTCACATTCTGTTCAGGGCACAGGAAGACGGGGAGTGGGATACCTTGCTGCAGGCTTTCTTGGCATATGGTGCTGCCTGGTAGCAGCTCTTACCATTGACATTGTTAGCTGTAGGAACCGTCTCTGGCTATGAGCAGGTACAGCTCAGTCCTGCTAAAGGAAGTGGAGCAGTGGCCACCTGCAGTCACTTGGGAACCTGACCCCTTGGCACAGAGGTCAGCTGGCCATTTTCGTAGCCCAACCTGAGTGGTACTTCCAATCTCAGGTCCTTAGCCTGGGGTGGCTGAACACCCCTCATTTGGTTGTGTCCACTCACCTACCCAGAAACTGCTGGCCTCTGGACAGGAATTTCAGGCTGACGGCTAATGGCCAATGTTCAGCCTACACCACTAGCAATTCACTCTTCACAGCTGATCACCGGATTAGTCTCCGCCCAGCCCTATGCTAGCACATCAGGCTAGTGCTCTGATGGAACCCCATCCAACACACTAGCACACGACACTTAAAATTCAGGCCTGTTCCAGCCTGTATATGCTCAAAGTAATGGATCCAGGGATCATGCTTCAAATGGTAATGAAGAATCTATGCTGCAGGTCAACTATATAGGCAGAATGACATCATCTCTCAGGGCCAATCCCACACCCCTGCATCACGCCCCTTGTATACATCACCTGCTACTGCTCTGCCCAGCATCATAGGGTCACGAGCTGCTGTCACATGGGGTGGGGTCTGGGGAGCCTCGTGACTTCCACCTTTTGCCCCCGAAGATGCTAACTAAAAAGCTAGCCCCTAACTCAAACTGAATCTTCCCATATTTAGCTTCATGAAATCTTTGTCACATTTCCTGATTATCACGTGATACACACTTTCTTTGCCTGTATTGCTTAGGAGTAGCCTTCAAGGAGGGTTAGTTGGATGAAACAGAATAGCCCTGCTATTTCTTGGTGATGTTTTCAGTCAAATGTGCTTTAGTTTTTGTATGAAAGTAATTTACTTTTGCTGTTCCAATGGGGAGTAATTAATAGGCATAGGAGTTAGCCAAAGCAGGCACGCTCAGACTGATTGTCTGCCTCACCTGTCCAGCTTGCTAGGCTCTTGGGTTGTTGGGATTCAGTTATCTAAGACAGCATTGAAGAGCATGGCTCTGCCTAAAGCAGGCACCTCTACCAGGAGATGCTCATCAGCAGGGAGACCTATCCCACAGAAGCCTCCCCTTCCTCCTCCCTTCATCAGCAGGGAGACCTATCCCACAGAAGCCCCCCCTTCCTCCTCCCTTTACTTCTGGCAGCTTTCTTTTTTTTTAAATGTGTATGAGTGTACTGTCTGCATGTAGGTTGGTGCACCTGTGTTGTGCAGTGCTGCAGAGGTCAGAAGAGGGCATTGGATCCCCCTGGAACTGGAGTTAAAGACAGTTCTTAGCCACCATGTGGGTGTTGGGAATCGAACCCGGGTCCTCTGCAAGAGTAGTCGGTGCTCTTAACCACTGAGCCATCCCTCCAGCCCCCTGGCAGCTTTCTTTTTTTTTTTTTTTTTTTTTTTTTTTTTTTTGCTTTTTTCTGTTACACGTTATATTTATTTATTGCATATTTCTTCAATTTTTAAAGTAATCTCTATTACTTTTTTAACCTTTGATTTTATAGAGTTTTTTAAATTATTATTTGTTTATTTTTAAGGGATTCTACAATATAATAACACAGTTGTTTTCAGATAACATTGACGTTGCTCAGTTTGCCATACAATTAGGTAATTGGTGCATTTTGCAAGTATCTATGTCCAAATTTTGAACAACCCAAGGTTCCCATAGTCCAGTTGGAGAAGCTTGTATGCACAGGCATGTTGATCAATTAGGAGTCCAGTCTATATTGCTGTANGCCTCCCCTTCCTCCTCCCTTCATCAGCAGGGAGACCTATCCCACAGAAGCCCCCCCTTCCTCCTCCCTTTACTTCCTGGCAGCCTTTCTTTTTTTTCCAGTGTATGAGTGTACTGTCTGCATGTAGGTTCGGTTGTTGCACCTGTGTTGTGGCAGTGCTGCAGAGGTCGAGAAACAGAGTGCATTGGATCCCCCGGACACTGGAGTTTAAAGACAGTTCTAGGATCGGAACCCGGGTCCTCTGCAAGAGTAGCAGTCGGTGTGGGATCCTAACCACTGAGCCATCCCTCCAGCCCCCTGGGCGCTTTTCTTTTTTTTTTTTTTTTTAATTTTTATTGATTGCTTTGCAATTTCATACATTATTTTTCCCAATTCAGTTCAGGCACATTTCCTTTCCCTTCCCCCCCACCACACCCCATCCCAAATCATTGATTTGCCATACTGTCCTGCATCTTTCTCTCAAGCTTTTTCATTTTTTAGCTATAAATGATAATCCATGAGTACAAGACCTTTGTGCCAAAACCAATTTGCAGGCTGTTGTGGCCCAAACCCCCCCCAGCCCCACCAATCCCGTGGGGGGTGACAGGTTGTTTGTTCACTCAAGTTGATCAAATGAGTATCAAGGGACTATGTAGTTTCTCCATTCACCCCAATCGCAAGCCCTTCATTCTACCACGTCCCCCTCTTCCACAGCTTGTTCCCTAGGCTTAGAAAAGGGGGAAACGGTGGATGAGAAGCACAACAGTTCCACTCTTCTGGAGCTGTTGTCTTGGACTCGTCAATTTCTGGCTGTTTTCCTTTCATGGCTGACAGTTTGTCCAGGAAAACCTTTCGATCTTACTAATGAAGCACAAGCAAGTAGAGATATAGGTATTTAAAAAGTAATAATTGTTATGGTATAGGGTACGTGGGCATAGACCCATCATTGTTTGGATGATTGTTTAATCCAATGAATTTACATTTTTTCCCGTTAAATATGACATGGTCTTAACTGTGGCTTAAAACATCTTCTAACCTGTAGAGGATGTAAGCTTGTGCATCAGCCATGGGTTATTCAATCCAAGGAGAGAGCCAATAGCCAATTAGATTGTGATATACAGGAATATGGCTGCCACTCTTTGCTGCCACAGTATTTCCAGGGCAGGTGAGGTGTAGTGGTGATGGCGGTGGAGTCTTGCTTGATTCAAGGGACTCGTATTTGCTTTATTGGTTTAGTGGCCTTTGGTAACCCTCCCTGGCATTCCAGAGCCATCTGTACACTGCATGTGCGGTCTCAATACATCCCTCCCATGTTAACATCAGGTCTTCGGCAGCAGGGTCTTATTCACTTATGCTCCTTCTGCAGGTTTATCCCAACTTAGAGGCAAGGAAGCCTTACCTTTTGTGGGGCTTGGATCCCCTGGCTAAAATCTCCCCCTGGTAGAACAGTCCATTGCTGATGTCAGAGTCCTGCCATTATCTACTTTGCCTACGTGCATAGCCCAAGGACTTTAATATTATATTGGTCTGGAACACGAATAATCCTTTTCCAAGTTCTTTATGTCTTTATTTCAATTAAAGAAGCAGTTTTACTGGTTTTGTAAGAGATACCTCTATAATAGTTGTCTCCAATTTACAGTTGGAGCACGACCTCATCATCGTCATCTTTCTCCTTGTTTCTATGGGGGGGGAGGCAAGAAAGTCTCTCATATCCAAAACCTTTGTGGCACCTAGAAGGTGACTTTCATTATACCATTATAAATAGTTGTTACATGTATGATCCACAGAGAGGTTCGAGTTTGTAGAAATCTGAAGCTTTTCTTCCTTTCCAATGTTCCGAGGGTCACCCTTTCCGTTGCACTTTTTGGTACATCCTAATTAATGCAAAGCTGTATCTTTTCTTATCAGCGTTAAAGTTGGTGACATTTTGTTGTGGAAACAAACAAATCTTTTCCCGTAGTTAGTTTTAAGATTGAATTTCCAAGTTTTGACCGAAAGGTTTCATGGTTTTCTGTATTTTCCCCCCTCCTTTGTTTTTTAACCCATGAGTCTCCAGATGACAGTTATATTATTCATAACTATAGGGTAGAATCAAGGCACAGATAGCTATGTTTATTGCCAGCTCTGTTCACAATAGCAAACGCTGGAACCCGCCCAGGTGCCCCCCAACGGACGAGTGGATAGCGAAAATGTGGCACCATATATACAACGGAGTTCTATGCAGGGTAAAGAGGGGACCACATCATGAACTTTCAGGTAAATGGATGGAGCTAGAAAGACCATTATGTAAGTGAAGTAACACACCCAGTCCCAGACAAAACAAACGACAAATGTTGTTCCCTCATATGTGTATGCTAGTACCAGCAACCCAGATATAAATATTTCTCATGGAGAAGGATGCATAGTAAAAGAACAAACCGAACGACTGCATCAGAAAATGGACTGAAATGGTGGATTGGAAAGGGGGGATGGGTAGGGAGGACACGGTGGATAATCTATCGATTAAGGGCAATTTAAAATTAGACGTGCTGAGTCTCAACTAGTCACCTCAGTTTTGCTGACCTGTCTACAACTTACATTGTGTTTTATGACTTTAGTAAAATAACGATGTCGTATAAAGACCAGTGGGTGTTTTACCATCTTGATAAAAATGTGATGCATCTGAGTCAAATATGGAACTTAGTTGCTCATGTCCACATTGTTTTACATAAAATCTGTAGAGCAAAACTTTGGGATTGGCACATACAAATGTTCTCTATAATTTCTCTGTTGTACAATATCACCTTGTAGCATTCTCTTTAAGATGATTTAACTTAAAAATTAAGTTTGCTTCCCAAGTTAATCATATATAGTCACCCAAAACAACATGGGTGAATTTGATGAAATCTGTGCCTTGATTCTACCCTATAGTTATGTATAATATAACTGTTCCCTGGCAGCTTTCTTTGTGACATCATCCCTGTAGAATTTCCTCTTTGATGCTCCTTGCAGGTCAATGCCATACTAACATCTATACATAAACACTTGAGCACCATGTGCGGTGGTGCACACTTTTACCGGATCTAGCTACTCAGGAGGCTGCATCAAGAGCATCACTTGAGCCTTGGTGTTAAAGGCCAGTCTAAGAACCATAGTGAAGACCCTCTTTGAAAGTAAAAAAGCAAAGTAGTTTTCACAGTTAAGTAAACCTAGTCCATTTTAGACTTTTTTTTGTCTTTTCAAGACAGGGTCTCCCCAGCTGTCCTGGAACTCACTCTGTAGACCAGGCTGGCCTTGAACTCACAAAGATCCGCCTGCCTCTGCCTCCCAAGTTCTAGGATTAAAGGCGTACGCCACCAAGCCTGGCTTAGACTCTTTTCATCAGTACTTCCTCCTTCCCTGGGCCCCCAGTATATTTATTAAAATACTCTTGAGACGTACAGCAACAGTGTGTTTTTGTGTGAGCTCTTATCCTGGGGTATACAAATAAATGCCTGCTCCTCCCAAGACAGGGCACCAACTAGAAACAAGTGTAGTTACACCACAGTCCAACTGAGGGAAACAATGAGTTTATTTTGACTACTGATAGGGCATGAGTGAGGTGACAGGAGTGAGTAACCCCAGAACAGTCCCATCACTGGAAATTCTCAGCCCAGCATAGATGACAACTTCCCCATAACCAGAGTGGAAGAGATGGAATCCCCTTCAGTTAGCCTTGTACAGTCTGTGTGTTCTAGCACCTCTGAGACCATTAGGGCAGAGTTACATACAGCACCTCTGAGAGGCACAGGAAGTAGTGGTTGGAAACTAGGTGAGGCTCCAGTGACTTCCTCTCCCTCCCTCTGCTTCGTGAAGAAATGTCCACAGGTCCCACAGCCCTCCACAGGTCCCATAGCCCCCATCACGCATAGAGCCTTTCGATAAGTAGTCACAGCTGCTCTGATGAAGATAACTACAGTATTTGGAGAAGAGCACTTTATAGTGTCGAAGCTCTCCAAGTTCCTTTCCTCAAGGAATTTATTTTTTTTATTTATTTTTTTTTTATTTTTAAGGGATTCTACATTATAATGACACAGTTGTTTGCAGATAACATTGTTGTTACTCAGTATGTCATACAACTAGGTAATTGGTTCATTTTGCAAGTATCTATGTCCAAATTTTGAACAACCCAAGGTTCCCATAGTCCAGTTGGAGAAGCTTGTATGTACCAGCATGTTGATCAATCAGGAGTCCAGACTATATTCCTGTAGTCTCATGATTCACCCCTATCTCTCCACAGCCCTCACAATCTACCATGCCTCCTCTTCCGCAGTTTGTTCCCTGGGCTTTGGGAAAGGGGCACAAGTGGGTGAGAAGAAAACAGTCTAATTTCTTTGGAGTTGTCATTTTGGACTCCAGTCTGTTCAGGTTGTTTTCCCCTTCATGGATTGACAGCTTTCCCAGTTTTTCAGTCATACTAACAATGTTCAAGCTATTGGATGTACAGCATTTAAGCAGTACTAATTATTATGTCAAGCTAAGCTGGGAGCATAGACACAGATGCTTGGATGGTATCTAAAGCCGCAAAACTGTGGTTTCTCTATAAGGGGTGACAAGTTCTTAATTTGTGGCTTATAACATCTCCTAACCACTAGAAGGACAATAAAAACTTGTGGCATCTGCTGTGAGTTATTCTCCAAGGAGAGAGCTAATATCCATTAGATTTGGGATATTATAGAGACACTTTTGGGCTGGCCACTTGGTTGCACAAGGATCGCCATCCACTGTATCTCCAGGCTGTGAGGTGTAGCTGATATTGACGGAGGAGTCGTGCTTTTCTCGGGAGACCAATTTTTTTGCTGTATTGGTTTAGTGCCCTTTTGTAACACTCTCTGGCATTTCGGTGGCCAGTTGTACGCTAGCAATGACGTCTCATAACATTTTTCATGCTCACAGCAGTTCTTCGACAACAGGGACTTAACTGCCTTTCTCCTTGCATATACCCCACTTATAGGCAAAAAGGCCTTTATAATTTGGGGGGGGGTTTGATCCCCTAAGGCCACATCTCCTAGGGAATATTCAATTGCTAATTTCAAGGAATTTATAACCCTTGTTAGAACTTGTTTGTTTTTTTTTTTTTTTTACTTTAGCAGGTAGTTATTAGTGAAATTAGACCATACCATACTAAGATACAGCCCTTCCATCTTCAGTTATTGTCAGCTGTAACTGTGTGGAGGTACAAATGTAAATCATGCCAGCAGCTAGCTTTGTCACTCACGTTACCTACTAACTTTGTATTTAGAGGACACAGGTCTGCTCTTCAGGGTCTGTACAGAGTTGGGCATTGCTGAGTGCCTGCCTATATTTCTTCTTAAACCTTCAGGGTCTAGTGCAAAAGGAAAAATGGAAAGTCCTACAATAGAAGTGAAAGTACGTCCTGCCATAGGGGATGGAGAGGACCTGGAAGTCTTCCTGAGAGAGCAAGAGGCTGAGCTGTGTTTCCAACACACCATTGTATGTTGGCAGAAGAGGGTTAGACAGAATTACAGTGAGCAAGGACAGGAAAGGAGAGGGCTCCCAGGATAGACAGACCCAAGGACAGGAGAGGGCTCCTGGGATGGACAGACCCAAGGACAGGAGAGGGCTCCCGGGATAGATGCAAGGACAGGAGAGGGCTTCCGGGATAGACAGACACAAGGACAGGAGAGGGCTCCCGGGATAGACAGACCCAAGGACAGGAGAGGGCTCCCGGGATAGACAGACGCAAGGACAGAAGAGGGCTCATGGGATAGATAGACCCGAGAACAGGAGAGGGCTCCCAGGACAGACAGACCCAAGGACAGGAGAGGGCTCCTGGGACAGACAGACCCGAGGACAGGAGAGGGCTCCCGGGACAGACAGACCCAAGGACCGGAGAGGGCTCCCGGGACAGACAGACCCAAGGACAGGAGAGGGCTCCCAGGACAGATAGACCCAAGGATATGGTGACAAAAACACTAGGGCCCCAGGACAAATGATTGGGACTTGATTCTTTAAGCTTTAGGGCAGCATGGAAGGAGTATAGGCTAACATGCACTTAATGCCAGTACATTGGAACAGGGTAGGGTGTAGCTGTTAAGTGGGAATGGTAAGTCAGCTACTGCTTGGTCTTGTGTGTTCTTAGCCCTTGCTTCCACGATTGGTCACCACATTGACTTCACCCTGATAGCCGTTAGAATTTGGACATGACACAGTGGGCCATGGCCAGGGGGTGGATGGCACCATCCTACATGCTTCACAACTTTGTCTTGAGCAAGTGAAAGGCCAGGAGTCTGGCTAGATGGCCATGCAAGTCATGCTGCACCTGGCTAGATGGCCATGCAAGTCATGCTGCACCTGGCTAGATGGCCATACAAGTTGTGCTGCACCTGGCTAGATGGCCATGCAAGTTGTGCTGCACCTGGCTAGATGGCCATGCAAGTCGTGCTGCACCTGGGAAAGCAGGTGGCAGGAGTGAGTGAATAAATGAAGAAAGTTAAGAAATTCTCCCGTTTTGCTAATTAGAGACTAAGTAAAAGTTTCTTCATTTGGTCTGGAATGGTAGGGGAGGGTTGGACTTATATTACAAAAAAGTCATCTGAGAGGTTAGCCTGCAGGAGGAAGTTTGATTGATGTTGTGGAAGAGATGATTGCGGTGCTTGTTGGGGACCTCTCTAGTAAAGATTTGCATGTTTGAGGACAAACAGGTGACTTTAATGCTGAATTCCAGTAGCATGAGAGCAATCAGCATTTGCCAGAGACAGAAACAGGGTACCAGGGCCAGAAAGAAGCTGCCTCACAGCTTTACCAAGGCCCCAGATGCCAACTTCAGTCAGCAAAATTCATCTGTCCACACAGCTTGACTTGGGTTTGATGTTAGCACAGTGCACTACTCCTTGCTCTCCACTGAAGTTTGGGTTCCCAAGCTTCCTGTCCTCTGCTTCCGTCAGTCAGGAGGCATGTTTCTTATCCCATCATCAAAGTCATTTCATGGCCCTGCCTAAAATGTCTCTTCTGCTTCTGTGTCCTCACTGGCATTTTAGTTCTGTTTGTGCCAGGTGTTTGGTTCTCTGCCGCACACTTCACACCCACAACTTAGCAGCAGCACTTAAAGAAAAGTTCTTCCTTTTACCAAGTAAACACTAGGCTTAGTCTGCTTTGTCATGTTTTAGAAACCTTGTCTTAAAAAGATCTTTTCACATTAAGAGTAGATTTGATTCTTTTCTTAAAATGCAGTGGTGGGGAGTGTATAGAGGAGGAGTAGTGGTGGCCCTCCCGCCGTCTCGCAGGAGTTTCATTTAAATGTTACGTTACACTCATCATAAGACTTGGAACCAGGGCTCCTCATTTTCCATGTATACAACCAAACCTTGCTGAAGTCCACGGATGTAGCCAAAGCTCTAAGCAGTGTTTTTACTGTCACTGCTCTGAGTGTCTACTAAAGAGGCTTAACTCCTTAGCTCATCAAGAGTAAAATCAGTGCATTGCTTATCAAAGAAACTTTAAGCAGATATTTTTCACCCAGAGGAGAGTTAAAGCCTGAGGAGTGTGGTCTTTGAAGAGGGAAGAGGCAAAGGAGGCACTGACTTCTGTCCTGGGCACCTGCCAGCTCCCTGTTGGCAGATGGTCTAGGTCTTATGTGCATCTCCATGGAGGGAACAGGTGGCCTTAGTGCTATGATTTCCAGATCCCACTGACTGGAAGGACATGACCAGAGTGCTGCCTGTGGGAGTAAAGCATGCCTGTAGCACTAGGGAAACTTAGCACACACAAGGACGTGCACTTTTCAGATCTGTGGTTTTTTACTTTGTATAAGTTTCCTACTAATATAACATTAACATCGGTCTTTAAGAAAGTTAGCATCAGGCTGGAGAGATGGCCTAGCGGTTAAGAGCACCGACTGTTCTTGCAGAGGACCCTGGTTCAATCCCCAGCACCCACATGGCGGCTGAGAACCGTCTGAAACTCCAATTCCAGGAGAACTCCAGTTCCAGGGGAATCCGACACCCTCTTCTGACCTCAGCTGCATTGCACGACACGGGTGCACAGACCTACGTGCAGACAGTACATTCAAACACATACAAAAATAAATAAAATTAAAAAACAAAAAGCCAAAAGCAAGGCTCAGTCAAGGAAGTCAGTGTTCCCAAGAGAAAAGATTGAAATAAAGACATCTGGACACCAAGTACAGCGATTTAAGCATCCTGGCTTAAAAGTGACAGTATAACTTTACACTTATTCGTAGCCCTGGAGGTTATATGTGATTTGGAGCTTACAAGTTTTTGAAGGTTAGAGACAGTGCAGCATATCATATGTAAATTTGCAGTGGAGTCTAGGACCTCTCTTCCAAACAACCAAACGCATGGCTATTTCCAAAGCTATGCACACACTAATGGGATTGGTCAAGTCTGTAAGCACCCTGGAGGTCAAGTTATATTGCGAAATGAATTTTGGAACCTTGTTTTGACAGTGTATTTGGAATTATTGTTCTCCAAGCACAGCTCAGAATGACTCAGGAAATAATGCTTATGTGGCATTTTTGCCAGTGATATGCTTCATGATGATGATAAAAACTACTACTGTGGGCTAGAGAGATGGCCTAGCAGTTAAGAGTGCCGACCGCTCTTACAGAGGACCCGGGTTCGATCTCTAGCACCCACATGGCAGCCGAGAACTGTCTGAAACTCCAATTCCAGGAGAACTCCAGTTCCAGGGGAATCTGACACCCTCTTCTGACCTCCGTGGCATTGCACGACATGGGTGCACAGACCTGCATGCAGACAGTACATTCATACACATACAGAAATAAATAAAATTAAAAAAATAAAACTACTGCTGCATGTGCCTGCATTTTCAAGGGAAGAGCGTATCTGTTGGTCTCACAGTATATGCTGCTGTGAGGTAGGCTTTGTGAGAATTAGTCTCTTGGATAAGGTTTTAATATTCACAAGCTCTTAAAGTAATATGAATACACAAAGCTGTGTATGGATTGTCGTGCACTTCAAGGTGGCTGGAACTTTATAAGCAAGAGAGTAAAAGTGCCAGGGTCCTATCTTGAGTAGTGAGCTGAGTGGTGTTTGCTAATTGAGCCTAACCAGTTTGGGTCTCTACTATGACAGTATCATTTCTCCTCAATTATCTGAACTATTGTAACACAAAAATGGAGCCCTTCTCTTTCCTGCCTTGTTGCACCACCTACTACTCTATTGTGCCAAGTCAAAAGAAGAGGCAGTACACAAAAGCTTAAGAGAATGTGCTGGGAGGCAGGCTTCTTGGGCACAAACTTACAGAGTGGCTCCTCTGTAAAGTGACCCAAAACTTCATTGCATCTGTTAACATGGGAGTGGGCTCATTGGAAGAATCAGAGGCATACTCTGGACACAGCTGTAAGTCACACCTGCTCCAACAGCTGGGATTAAGATGCAAGATGACAGGGCTGCATGGCTCCGTGGTTGGGAGCACCGACTGCTCTTGCAAAGGACCCGTGTTCGATTCCCAGCACCCACATGGTGGCTAAGAACTGTCTTTAAGCAGGGCATGCTGATACATGCCTTTGGTCCAGCACTCGGGAGGCAGGGGCGGGTGGATCTCTGAGTTAAAGGCTAGCCTGGTGTGCATGACGAGCTCCAGGCCAGCTGGGGCTGCAGGGAGACCCTGTCTCGGAAAAAAAAAAAAAAAAAAGATGGCAAGATGACGATGAGTTCTTAGCTGCTCAGAACCTGCCACAGCCACGTTGAGTTCATAGCTGTTTATAGCTCCCACCGTCAGCTCAGCCTCATCATTAGCTAGTGACTTCCTTTCCATTAGGAAAGCAGCCAGGTTGTGCATCAGCACAACTTCCTGCTCAGTTGGCGTATATCTCCATGTTTTAAGTGTTGCCCCCTGGCATTTTGCAGTGCCTTGACCTCGGAGTTGTCATTTTTGCCCACTGATAGGGAAAGGAGCTCACTCCATGTCTGCTGACAGGAAGATGGTATTGGCTTCCTAGCTTTACAGTCTGCTTTTGAGCCAGGTTGCTCCAAGAAAGGATCAACTTTTGCCATGTCTTTCAAGCTGAAAAGCAAACCTGTGCCAGCCTTGTGCCTGGCACTAGGGTCATAGCACTGAGCTATCATTCTCGGTTAGCTATAGCTGTGCTCAGAGGTGGCTGGCTGAACTGGGGTGAAAAAGCTCCTGGCTTTGCTAATCTTTTCATGCTTTAAATTGAAGAGTTTCATAAGCATGTCTTTAAGATGTCACTTCTACAGATGTATTGATTGAGGATTCCCCATCAGTATGAGAAATCTGCCCATACTTGCTGAAGTAGCAGTAGTCCTGGGGGAAGCAGACTGTGGGGAATATTAGCTAGATTTCATAACTGTCGGCTGTCTTTTTAATAAAGGACTTGGAATTTGTACATTGTTTGAATTACTTTTGAATTTATTATAAGTTATTAGAAACATAATTTCATTATTTTTATATTTCTGTTCGAAGGGACCTTGCTTAAATAAAAATGGCCATTGTAATTGTGAGTGATTGGTTCATAAATAGCTTTTATTTCCAAATTGTATTTCCTGAAATACTTTTCTTAGGCTTAAAAAAAAATCCAACATTTAAAATACTGTCTTCTTTCTTCCAGCTCTTTGTAGCAAATTCTTTTTACATTTTGAAACCATGCCTTGCTTTAAGAGAATTGACAGTAATCATCAGATTTGCTGCTTCCTGACAGCCTGTATAATTTTTTAAGTTAAGAAATATATAGAATACAGTATGTACTTGGTTTTTGTTTTTTGTATCTCTGTAACCCGTCGTGAAGCTCTTGCAGGTAATGGGCTACGCCGTTGGTGCTACTTGTGTTCCCCTAAATCCTTTTTCAACTTTAAAATATTTCATACTCAACTTCTTTGTGATGTTGGTCCCATTCCCAGAGGTACATTATATTAAATACATCCATTCTCAGATGCAAGTGTTTTGAAGATGAAATATTTGTGGGTTTTTTGTTGTTACTTGTTTTTGTTTTTTTTACTGGGACTCGTCATCGATCGAGATATTTCTTTAGGAGAGGAATGGGGTGTGTTTTCTAATGTCTCCTAAGAGACTGAACATAAAACAGCTCTGCAGCTCTAGTTCTTGCCTTCAGTAAGCAGGTAGTGAGTGCAGTCCCACCTAACAGCTCCCTTGCTGTCTTCATAATTTCAACAAAGAAAAATGGTGTACTGAGAAAAGTGGTTTGAGATGCAATGGAATATTTATAGCCTGTGCTATAAAAGAGTGTAAATTTAGGAGACAGGCCAGGGTTCAAGTGTGCTGTGTGCTATGCATCTGCCCCACTGATGTCACGATGCTCTCGTGGGCATCTTCAAATACTCAGCTGCCTGTGATTATCATAGTCGAGTTGGGAAGGAAACTGAAGCTGAGACCTGGTTAGAGACTTCCTCCAAGCACCTAGGCATATCTGTGCGCAAAGGGGCTAGCAATGAAGGGGTAGAATTGAGATGCCTTTCGAGAACGGAGACTCGGTAGAACTGGATGATGGGTTAGATTGCATACCTGTAACTAAGTGTAGTGGCCAGGTGACTGTTAGAATGCTGTTGTAGGTAAGAACCACAGCCCATGAGGGGAGGGTGTAGCTTGGGGGCTGAGCACTGACTCCACCCCCCACATATGCATACCTCTTCTCATAGCTACTGCCAGTCCCCCAAAGGATCTTCACAGAGACCTGGAGGTTTGTTGAGGTTCACAGCTGATTTAGGTGGAATAGACCTTTGCTATTTAGAAGGAATGCTAGGTCAGGCCCTTGGTGATGAAGGGCACTGCTGGAGAGCAGTGGAGAGCATGGCTGAGTATGCTTCTATGTCTTCTTCCATCCAAGATCATTTTGACTTGTGTACTTGAAATGATCTGATTGCTTGTGTCCCCTAAAAGCATATGTGGAAACACAATCTATAGTGTGGTGGTATTACTATACAGGATCTTTGAGAGTGATTAGGTCATGAAGACTCCACCCTCACAAGTGAACTTCATGCCCTTAGCAAAGGGCCTGAAGATGATGTTCAGCTTTTACGCCATCTGAAGACCATGAAAGTTAGCATCTGTGTCCTGCAAACCTTCCTGAGACATGGAAGCTACTGCTATCTTAATCATGGACTTAAAGCTTCCAGAGCTGTGAGACTTATAAATTATCCAGCCCAAGATACTTTGTTACAGAAACCTGAGGTATTAGGCAGTAGCATAGTTACAAGCATATACATGTGACCCTTCAGTACTTTAACAGTACACTAGAAAATTTATGTTAAGTATTTACAATGTTTTTTTTATCTCTTTGTTTATTGTTTAGGGATTCTACAATATAATAACACAGTTGTTTTAGATAACATTGATGTTACTCATTTTGCTGTACAATTAGGTAATTGGTGCATTTTGCAAGTATCTTTGTCCAAATTTTGAACAACCCAAGGTTCCCATAGTCCAGTTGGTGATGCTTGTATGCACAGGCTTGTTGATCAATTAGGAGTCCAGTCTATATTGCTGTAGTCTCATGATTCATCCCTATCTCTCCGCAGCCCTTACATTCTACCACACCTCCTCTTCCTCAGTTTGTTCCCTAGGCTTTGGGAAAGGGGCACAAGTGGGTGAGAAGAAAACAGTCTACTTTCTTTGGAGTTGTCATTTTGGACTCTATTCTGTTCAGGTTGTTTCCCTTCATGGGTTGACAGCTTATCCAGTGATACCTTTTTAGTCATACTAACAAAGCACAAGCAATTGGATGTACAGGCATTTAAGCAGTACTGATTATTATGTCAAGCTAAGCTGTGAGCATAGACACAGATGCTTGGATGGTATGCTAATCCACAAACTGTGGTTTCTCTATAAGGGTGACAAGTTCTTACTGTAGCTTATAACATCTCCTAACCACTAGAGGACATAAACTTGTCATAAACTGTGAGTTATTCCTCCAAGGAGAGAGATAATAGCCAGTTGGATTTGGGATATATATAGACACATGGCTGCCACTGTTGCACAGTATCTCCAGGCAGTTGAGGTGTAGGTGATACTGACGGAGGAGTTTTGCTTGTCTCAAGGAGACCAATATTTTGCTGTATTGCTTTAGTGACCTTTGTTAACGCTGTCTGGCATTTCAGAGGCCAGTTGTATGTTAGTAAGTGACATCTCATAACATTTTTTCATGCTCACACCAGGTCTTTGACAACAGAGACTTACTGCCTTTCTCCTTGCATATATTCCACTTATAGGCAAAAGGCCTTTTTAATTTGGGGGGGGGCGTTGAAGTCTCATAACATTTTTTCATGCTCACACCAGGTCTTTGACAACAGGGACTTACTGCATTTCTCCTTGCATATATCCCACTTATAGGCAAAAGGCCTTTATAATTTTTTTGGGGGGGGGTGTTGAATCCCCTAGCCAACATCTCCTAGGTAGAATAATTCATTGCCGATGTCAGAGCTTTCCTGTAGTAATATATTTTGCTTAATTACACAGCTTATAAATACTATTGAATTTGGCTCTAGATAGAGAATTATCCTTTCACAGTTCCTATGCCTACCAGTCAATTAAAAAAGGGTAGTTATACCTGTTTTATAAGAAATTACCACTATAACAGCTGGCTCTAATTTACAGTTAGGGAATGACTTCATTACCATCATGTTTTTCTTTTTCCTATATAGGGGAGAGGTAGGAAGGTTTCTCAGCATGTGGAAGGTAAACTTCATTAGGGCCCATTATAAACAGTTAACCCAAATAGATTTCAGAGAAATGCTCAGTGTCTGTGACTCAGGCAGTCTAAGGTTCCGCTTTCTTTAATGTTCAGATGGGTCAGCCTCTCTGCTGGCATTTCCCAGTCTGTCCTGCACAGCCAAAAGTTGTATGTTTTCAGGCATTTAGATTGGTGATTTTTACCTTTGAGAACATACAGTTCTCCTCCCATTGTTAGCTGCAAGATCTCAAAATTGAAAATTTATCAATAGGATTGGAACACAGAGTTTTCCATTTGTATCCCAGAAGGGATACTACCCCACCTCCCACCTCCTACTTCCCTCTTTTTCTTTTTTTTAAATTTTTATGTTTTGACCTAAGTTGTATTACACATACCCATAAACAGGAGCCAAGGCTTAAGTTTTCATTAAATTTACCCAAACTGTTTCTCATTGACTGTATGCTACTTATTTGGGAAGTAAATTTAAGCTTGATTCCTTTTAATTGTCCTACAAGTAAAAGAAAGTGTTACAATGTAATGTGGTATAATTCAGAAAAGTATGGAGACCATTTGTGTACTTTAACCCCAACGTTACTGTTGGAAGTTCAATACAAATTATAAATAAAATAGTTAACTTTTTATATTCCCAATTAGTTCAAATGTATTACCATATTCACCAAAACCTACAACCAGATTTAACTAATCTAAACATTTCACTAAGCCTTAAAATACCCTATAATATGTTGATAAAGCTTTGGCAGAGTTGAGTACCTGCCAAATAAATTTTACCCAATATACACTTTGCTCTTTAAAGCTATATGACTGGCCTATGATTTCAGAGAAATCAAGTCCATTAACTTATATGGTTTATTTTGTATTTCTGTATAATTCTCTACTGAAATACCTCTCTATATAAATATATGTTATTTTTAAGTATACCCTTTTAAACTGCAAATCTTACAGAGTGGATTTTAATGACTATCTTCCTCCAAGATTTTAATGACTATCTTCCTCCAAGCTCTTGGCCTTCTTCAGGCCTGGCATGAAAACCTGCTTTAAAGACTTTTCAGTATCTAGCTCCTTTTTTTTTTTCTTTTGAGTACAAGCATCCTTCATATAAAACCAATTTGCAAGCAGTTGTGCCCAAACCCACACAGCCCAAGGCTCCCACTATCCAGCTGGAGGGGCTTGAATGTTCAATCAAGTTGATCAAATGAGTGTGTAGACTGTATTGTCGTAGTTTACCGTTCACCCCAATTGCAGCCCTTACATTCTACCACTCCCCCTCTTCCACAGATTGTTCCTTAGGCTTAGAAGAGGGGCACAGGTGGATGAGAAGCAGAACAGTCTACTTTGTCTGGAGATGTCGTTTTGGACTCTGATCAGTTCTGGCTGTTTCCTTTCATGGGCTGACCAAAGTTTGTCCAGGAGTAACCTTTCAATCCTACTAATGAAGCACAAGCGATTAGATATATAGGTATTTAAACATTGCTAATTACTATGCTAGGTTACTTTGGTATAGACACAGATGTTTGGATGGTGTGTTAATCCATGGATTACTTTTTTTCCTGTGAAAGATGACAAGGTCTTACTGTGGCATATAACATCTCCTAATCACTAGAGGATATAAGCTTGTGGCAACATCCATGAGTTATTACTCCAAGGAGAGAGCCAATAGCCAAACAGATTTGGGATATATAGACATATGGCTGCCACTGCTGCACAGTATCTCTAAGCAAGTAAGGTGTAGCTGATGTTGGTGGAGGAGTCTTGCTTGACTCAAGGAGACCAACATTTGCTTTATTGGTTCAGTGGCCTTTGGTAACACCCTCTGGTATTCCAGAGACCAACTGTATACTTGCAAATGCGGTCTCCATACAACATTCCCATGCTTACATCAGGTCACTGACAAGCAGGGCCCTACCGCCTCTCCTCCTGCAAGTATCCCAGTTTACAGGCAAGAAGCCTTTACCTTTTGGGGGGGGGGTCTTGGATCCCCTGGCCAACGTCTCCCCGGCAGAACAATCCATTGCTGCTATCAGTGCTCTCCTGTATTAATATATTTTGCTTATATGCACCACTTAAAGAGACTTTAGTATTATATTTGGTTCTGAATAGAAAATAATCCTCTTCACAGTTCCTATGTCCATTAGTCAATTAAAGAAAGCAGTTTTACCAGTTTTATAAGAGATTACTTCTATAATAGTCAGCTCTAATTTACAGTTAGAGGATGACTTCATTACCACGATGTTTTTCTTTGTTCTATGAAAAAGAGGTAAGGAGGTCTCTCATATTGAAAGTGTGCTGCACCTAGAAGGTAAGGTTCATTAGGACTCACTTACAAACAGTTGTTACACCTATGGTCCTCAGAGATGTTTGATGCCTGTAGCAGTCTGAGGCCTTTCTTCCTTTTAGTGTTAAGATGGGCCAACTTCTCTGCTGGTATTTCTTGGTACAACCTACACGATGGAAGGCTGTATCCTTTCTTTCTCAGCCGTTGAGTTGGTGATGTTTTGACCTGTGGGAACATACAAATATTTTCCCATAGTTAGTTTTAAGATTAAATTGAAAGTTTTTGACAAAAAGGTGTAATACGTAACTGTATGCCCCCCTTTTTTTATTTTAGTTTTTTTTTTTTTT
>VZQC01007977.1:170074-200067 GCA_009823505.1 Rhizomys pruinosus
AAGGCTACTGGTTTTCTAGATTATTTTTGTATCCTGCCACTTTGTTGAAGTTCTTAATCTGTTTCTGGGAGTTTCCTGGTGGAGTTTTTCTTAGCATCCCTTAAGTAGACCAATCATTATTATCAGCAAAAAGGGGATAGGCTTGACTTACCCCTTTTCCAATTAGAGCTCATTTAATTTCCTTTTCTTGGCCTATTGCCCTAGCCAGTTTTCAAGACTATATTGAAAGGAGTATTGGTGACAGGCAGCCGCATTTTTGCGAGTTCCTACCCTTAAGGACTGCAATTCTGTCGTTTTCCCATTTAGGATGAAGTTCGCTGTGGGTTTCCTGTATATATGGCTTTGATTCCATTAAGGAATGATCCCTTCAATCCAATTCCCTCTAGGACTTTAAATATTGATGATGCCTGGATTTTGTGCAAAGGCTTTCTCCAACATAATTAGAGTGATGATGTGGTTTTTGTTCTTCGTTCCTGTTATATGCTTGAGATATTTATTGATTTTTGGATATGCCTGAACCATCCCTGCATCCTGGTATGAATCCAACTTGGTCATGATGGATGATCTTTCTTGATGGGGTCTGTATGCGATGCCCAATTATCTTGTTTAGAAATTGGCACTGTGTTCTTAGGGAGATGGGTCTATAGTTCTCTTTTTGGTTGTATCTTTGCCTCGTTTTGGTAATAGTGTGATGCTGGCCTTCATAGAAGGACTTGGGAAACTGCCTCCCATTTGTATCTTAAACAACTTGAGGTAATGTTGTAGTCTTTTTTGAAATATTTTATAGAATTCTGCATTGAAACCAATCTCGCCTGGGCATATTTTTGTTTGGGAGGCTGCTTATTACATCTTCGATTTCTTCATGTATTATGGTCTATTTAAGTGTCCGATCTTCCTTGGTTGAGCTTTGGGTGATTCCCAGGATTTCCAGATATTTTCATTTATTTCTTCTAGGTTTTCAAAACTTAGTAGAGTATAGTTTTAAACGTTAACCCGTATGATGATTTCCTGGATCTTCTCTTGTCTGTTGTGTATTTCCCCTTTCATCACAGATTCTATGATTTGGAGTTGTTCCTTCTTTTCTTTTGGTTAAACTGGGGATAGAGGTCTGTCTTTTTTATTCTCTCAAAGAAGCAACTTTGGATATTGATTTTTTTTTTTTTTTGTATGGTTTTCTTTGTTTCTATTTAATTGATCTCTGCTCTGATTTTTATTCTTAGTCTCCTGCATTTAGGGTTCATTTGTTGTTTCTCCTGAGTTACTTTTAGCTGCAGGTGTTAGATCATTTACTTGTGCTCTTTCTGTTTTTTTATGTGGCACTTTAGTTTTTTTTTTTATAAACTTCCCTCTTAGGCTGCTTTTAAGTGTCCCATAGGTTTTTGCTGTGTTGTATTAGTATTGTCATTCATTTCCGGAATGTTTTATTGATTTTTCTTCCTTGACCCATTCTCATATTCAACGGAGTTATGTTGTGTCTCACGTGTCTGTAGGTTGATAGGGGGATTATCGTTCCGTGTTGATATTGAGCGTTATTGCCTGTGGTCTGATAGTAATACAGCATGGATTATTTCATTCTTTATTTAACTTGTTGAGCTTTCTCCTGTGTCTCCAGTTACAATGGTCGATTTTGGATAGATGTTCACTGGGGTGTTGAGTCAGAAAGTGTATTCTCTGGTGTTTGCGTGAAATATTCGATAGTATGTCTGTGAGGTCCATTTGGTGCTTTTGTATATTCAGTTTTCAGATGTCTCTCTGTTTAATACCTTGTCTTGTTGATACTGGTCCTAGAGGACCTTAGTGGGGTATTGAAGTCCCCCACATTAGTGTTGTGGGTTAATTTGAGACCTTGAGATTCTGAAGAATTGTCTTTACAAGTTTGGTGCACGGCATTTGGTGCATATATATTCATGACTGTGAGATCTTCATCGTCATTTGTTCCTTTAATATGATGTAATGGCCCTCTTGTCTCTTTTGATTTCTTTGCTTTGAAATCTATTTTGTCTGATATTGAATAGCAACACCTGCTTTCTTTGGTACCATTTGCTTGGAATATTTTCTCCATCCCTTCACTTAAGTTGGTGCCTGTCCTTGAGATGGGTTTCTTGTAGACCGCAATATAGATGGGTTTGTTTTTCATCCATTCTCTCCAGTTTGCCTTTTGATTGGGGAGTTAGTCCCTCATATTAAGTTATAATTGAAAGATGATGTTGCTTCCTTTCACCTTATTATCCATTTGGACCTTTAGTCTCTGATTCTACTCCTACAGTTATGTTTTTATTTTTAGTTTCTTTCCTAGGTGCTTGAGGGTAGTTGCTCCTCTCATCTGTCCTTTGAATTGCTTCAAGTATTTTATGAAGAGTTGGTTTTCCAGACATGTATTCTTTCATCTTGTTTTTGTCATGGAAGATTTTTCTCTCTCCTTCAACTGTAATCGACCTTTTGCTGGGTAAAGTATTCTCGGTTGGCATCATAGTCCTTTAACACTGGGGAATGCTTTGCTCCATGTTCTTCTTGCTTTCATGGTTTGTGCCAAGAAGTCAGTCCGTAATTCTGATGGGTTTCCTTTGTATGTGACTTGTTTTTCTTTTGCAGCCTTCAGAATTTTATCTTTGTTTTGGGCATCTAGCATTTTGTAACTATGATATGGCCTGGGGAATTTTTTTTCTGATCTTTTCTATTTGGAGTCCTATGTGCTTCTTGAATTTGTATGTGTTTGTCTATATTTTAGTTTGGGGACTGTTTTTATCTGTTCTTCTGTTGAAGATCTGCATCAATACTATTCTCTTGAGATTCTTCTCCTTCTCTATTCCTATGATGTGGAGGTTTGATCTTTTCATAGTGTCCCACCGTTCCTGGTTGTCTTCACTTTTGTGTATTTTTAAATTTTTCATAATCTTTGAGTTTTTAGTTGCTTTGTGTCACTTCAGATCTGATATCTTTGTTCTGCATCAGCTTCCTCCATTCTATTTCTGAGGCTTTTTCCTTTCCTTTCTTCTTGATTGGATGAGTGTTCTATTTCCTTTTTCATTTCATCCTGTGATTTCTTTAATATATCCATTTCCTTTTTGAGTTTCTCAATCTCTTCTTGGTGCTCCTTACTTTGTTGGTTGGCTTCCTTTTTCAGTGTTTCTACTTCCTTAAGGTGTTTTTTTTTTATTTCTCTCTAGTTCTTTCTGGAGTTTGTCAATCCCTTCCTTTAGTTCTTTTCAAAGTTTGTCATTGTATCCCTCTAGGTCCTTTTTGGGTTTTTCATTCTCTCTAATTCTCTGAATTCTTCTTTATTTTCTTTAATTTCTCTGCATAGGTCTGCAATTATTCCTCGAAGGTCTGTTTTTGGGGTCATCTCCAGGGGGATCCCATTGTAGCTATCTCCTACCGGGTTGGTGGAGCTTGGTGTGGCGTTATCCTGCACCTTTCCCATGTTGTCCGTTTGTCGTGTCCCTGGCATGTGGGTTTCCCTTTTGTGATTCAAATCTCAAATGCCTTTTCAGTGTGTTGAAGGCTGAAAGCTTGTTTTATTTTGCTTGCCTCCTTCTGATGCTCCCCCCCCCTTGTTTATGGAGTGTTGATTTGTCTAGGTTTCCGGCTTTCAATTTTGTTTATATATTGGATATTGGAAGTCTAAGTCACTCTTCCTTTCCTGTTCTGAGGGTTCTCCTAATCCACTGGATACTCTCTCCCCCATTCCAGTTGTTGGCGTGGGGCAGGGGAGGGGGGGATGCCTGACTTAGCCCACGCCCCTGTACCTGCCTGGATCAGTGCTGGGCTGCTCCAGGTGATCCTAGCAGGTCTGGAACCCGAGGCCCCAACACAGGACCTCACTATGGCACCCGAGCCAGACCCAAACCCAGGACCGCTTCCAGTTGCAAGGGGGGAGGGACGACCCAGCCAGGCAGCCACTCTCTGCAGGGGTTTAGGGCTCTGATCTAGGCCCGCCAGCCACCAGCCCCTCTGCCACCAACCAGCAAATCAATTGTACCTGCCTGAAGCAGTGCTGGGCTGCTCCAGCTGATCCTAGCAGGTCCGGAACCTGAGCCCCCAACACACGACCTCACTCTAGCACCAGAGCCAGACCCCTACAATGTTTCTTTTATTTTTATTTATTTTGTATGTGTATGAATGTACTGTCTGCATTTAGGTTTATGCACCCATGTCGTGCTATGCTGCGGACATCAGAAGAGGGTGTTGGATTCCCCTGGAGCTAGAGTTAAGATGGTTCTCAGCTGCCATGTGGGTGCTGGGGATCGAACCCAGGTCCTCTGCAAGAGCAGTCAGCACTCTTAACCACTAGGCCATCTCTCCAGCCCCATGAATTTACAATGTTTTAAAGATATCACCTACTTGATTTTTTGCCTGACCATCAGAGACTGAGTTTATGTGATGTCGTGCAGCTACATTACATGTTATGTCATGTAATTTGTTACTATGGTCAGTGTTCTGTGAATTCTCAAATATAAGAACCAATGAATTATACTACTAAGTTCCAATTATGAATTTAGAAATAGATACAAGGACTTTCAGTCATTAAATTCATAGAATTCATAGCTCTTCATGTCACTGTCCTCCAAGTCCAGGATTGAGGCATGTCTGTGGTTTGTTTTCTTGGGTTTTCTTGAATGTTTTAAGTCTTCTAAAGAAAACATGGGCCGGGATGGAGAAGGAGGAGGCGGGGGAGGAGGAGGAGGAGAAGGAGGAGGAGGAGGAGGAGGAGGAGGCGGCGGCGGCGATGGGGATGGTGGGTGGTGGTGGTGGTGGTAGTGGTGACTGAATGTGAAGTTAAGCTTGCATTACCTGAGTTATATGAAGCTTTAAATCCTCAAAATTGTTAACTGGTCCATCATAGCATTGTAACTACTCTCTCTCACACAAAACCCAGTCCATTTTGTATCTCTGTCATACCTCAGATGAGGTGAAACTTAACCTAATAATTATTGCATGTGAGTTTATAGACAGAGTGATTTCTACTTTTACTGTAAGAGCTAAGTACAGTCCTGGGGAAGAGTTGGAGTAAGATGTAATTATCAAGTGTATTAAATACTTACTGAAGCATTTCTTCCAAAGTTCTTTTCTGTTTTGTTTTTGCCATTAGAATGAGTGTACCAGACCGTTCAAAAGGTGCATCTTTGTTTATAGCATTTTTGGCCTTATCTCATTGCAGGTGCTAGACTGGATTGAAAACCACGGAGAAGCCTTTCTGAGCAAGCACACGGGTGTAGGGAAATCTCTTCATCGGGCCAGAGCTTTGCAGAAGCGTCATGAGGATTTTGAAGAAGTAGCCCAGGTACTTGTGTACTTGTGTGCTTAGTTTGGAATTCCAGTTTAACCTTGTCTGAAGTGACTTAGCCTTTGCTAAATATGTTAGAGGTGGTTCACTGAGGTTACATTTTAATTGTCCCCATCTAGGTAGAAGCTGATTTAGGGAGTTAACTCTGCTGTGAAACAAATCTGTCTTTGATGTTTTTGTCATTTATTATGACAACATACTTTGGGACCTTTCAGTTCACATTTGGAAAATCATAGTCCTTCCAAGGTTTCTGGAAATAACCAGGCCCAGCATTCACCTGGTCTGTTTCCAGATTTGTTAAGTGTGTGCTTGGGAAGCAGCAGCCAGGAGTTGAAGGTGCTCAGCACAGAACCTGTGCAGTCAGCAACATGAGCAGTGTGCCTTTGGAGCAGGTTACCTAACCTCTGGAAAGTTAGCTATTTGAACTGAAAGTCTCACAGAAACAAAACCATAGACACTCTAAGGAAGTAAGGGAGAGTTGCTTCAAAAAGAATTCATCTAAGTGGTACAAATCCAAATTTAGACAGGTGATTCTGAAACTGGAATATCAAAGTCTTAAAAATGGGAAGAGGAAAATGCCATCTGTGAGAAGGACTGTTAGAAAGACTGTGGCTGTTAAGTTCCTGCTGTGACTTGAGCTTTATTTGGACAGAGGCTCTTATTGACCTCCCTATAAATAGCACCTAGAATAGTTTTAAGTTTTCAGAAGTATCTTTTTGAATGGACTGACTGAAAAAGACGTCTATAGAGTCTAGAGTCATGGCTCAATGATTAAGAACTCTGGCTGCTCTTGCAGAGGACTGAGGTTTGGTTCATAGCATGCATATGGTGACTGACTGCCTGTAACCCCAATTCCAGGTGATCTGATGCTTATATACATTCAGGCAAAACACTCCACATAAAATACAAAGAAATTGATAAATTTGTTTGTACATTAAAGGATTGGTCATTTAAGCCAAAGATCAATCTAGGAAGTAGTCAAAAATCAAACAGTTCAAGAGCCAGCCCAGTCTAACATAAAGGATGGAAAAGTGTGCTGAATAGGCTGGAAGGAAGCATGGTGCTTGTCATAGGTTCTCTAAGAAGAGGCAGCAGGAAACCCATGTCCTAAATTTGCTATAATCCAGGCAGGGATGTTGGCATTTGTAAATGGCAGGGAAAGTATAGAGACAGAAAACATTCCTTCTCAGTAAGCTGACAAGGGAAAACGGTATAGAAAACCAAGTAAGTAAAAACTCCAGAAAATGGATCCACAGAAGCCAAAAGAGATGAGAACAACAAAAATGTCAGTGCTCACAAAATAGGATGTAATCTGTCTAAAATACAACTAATCACAGTAAATAGAAATAGATTATACTTGTTAAGGGACTAGCAGATTGAGTATCTGTTTTTGTTGTTATTTTGTTTTCTGAGACACTGTCTCCCTATAGCCCCAGCTGGCCTGGAGCTTGCCATGTAGACTAGGCTGGCCTCAATCTCATAGAGATCCTCCCTCCTCTGCCTCTCAAGTGCTGGATTAAAGTTGTGTGCCACCTCACCCAACCACATTGAAGGTCCTTACTATTGATTCGCTTTGTGTTTTCAATGGACACATGTAAAATAAAAACACCAGGAAGTATGAAAGTATAAAAAATATTTTAAAAACAGATCCACCAGGAAAACTATGTTTGCTATAAGAATATTACTTTGAGACAAAATAGACTTGAAAGCATAAAATATCTTTATAAGTGAAGAGGATCTTCAGTTATTAAATGTATTGTGATGTAAACCAGAAATAAACTATGTGTTGTCAGTGTGTTTTGCCAGATAAAGGTTTGACTATGTCCTAGTCAGAAAACTGAAATGAGAGATGGAATTATATGTAGGATAATAAATGGCATCGAAGTCCCATTCTACGAAAAGGCCTTTTAAAGGTCACCCTCTATACTGTGTAAAGAAAGAAATCTCTCTCAAGCAACCACTGAGAAGACAATCTGCAGCCCTGATGTGGCTCAAAGCCCTGTGTCCACTCTCCGGTTGGTCTCCCTGCTTTCTTTCCTAGGAAAGATTTAGCCACTTTCCTGTAACTGAATGGAAACAGATATGGAAAATCTCCCCTTTGCTCTTTTCCTATGATAAGCTGCTTCCCCAATTACTACAGCTTGAAGATGAATGTGAAACTTGTATCGTGCAAGCAAAAACTTTAGGCAACAGAGAATCTAAGAGGTAGAACAGCAAATACCAAACTCTTGGAGTCAAGGGTGTTGCTTGAAGTGCTCATTTACTCATGCTCTGAGATTGGGCTACCCTTCTCCTCCTCCAGCCCATAAGCTTTTTCTAATAGGAAGGATCAGAGTGATTAGAATTGTCTCAAGACTGTTTCTCACCCCCTTTGACCTTTTCCCCTGCAGTCCTGTGATTGTGTCTATTCTACGATAAGGAAATGTTACTTGTGGCTAACCTAACCCTGCTAAACTTATTGGGTCAAGTCTAATGAAATCATCCAAGTTGCCTGCACAAGTTCTCAGGGACTAAGAGCAAGAAAACTTTCTTTACAGAAAATGAATGCTTTTGCCTTAAAATTCCTCAGGCAAGCACAGGACCACATTAATGTTTTCTATAACTGTTGTCAGGGGAAAGGTCACCTGCCAGATTTCTTGTCCTTGTTCATCTTCTCTTGCTCCATGTCCCCACGTTGAAAGTGCTCAGGTCCATATCTGCTCTGTGTTTTCAGGGTGACATTAGACACGAACACCTATGCTCATGTTGCAGCTTCCTACATCCATCTCCTCCCCCCCATCTAGTTTTCGAGTAATCGCTGACTATATGTCAGCTGTTCTGCTAGGCCAGGGGAAGGGGGACAGGGTAGCTGGTAGCCAGCCATAGGCTCAGCCTTCCTGAATAGGTGTGGCTGGTAACAGAGGGCTTTGTGTGGTAGAACTTGATGTCTAAGCCATGGCACAAAAGTTAATACAAGTCACTAAGGTGAAATAGACGGTTTTAGAGGATGGCCCTTGGGAAAGAGGTGGGGTTGCTGGGCAGCAGGATCATGTGGCCTGCCAGGCTGGTGTGAACCTTGCTTTACAAGGCTGGGAACCAGCCTGTCCTTTGTGTGGGTTTGAACTCTCTACCCTAACACAGGACTACACCTGTGTTTTCTGATTCCCTCACATCTCAGCTTTTCCTTCCCACCTGTGCTGCAGTCCAACTGCAGTGCCTAAGCTCTTGAGTGATGACTCTGTCACTAGCATTGTTAGCATCTCCTTTCCAGTGCTTTTCTTTCTTCCTGGAAAAACATCACTTGCTCTGTAGGCTTTAGATGCAAAAGAGTACTCTTCAGCTCTGTTCTACTTCATGTCCAGTGAGGTCATAGGTCATTTGATGAAGCTTCATAGAAGATGCATTCTGCACCCATGAACTGGGGACTTGGCTGCTTTGTACTGTGCCCTCCTTTCAGTTTTGAGTAGCAGTATCACTCCTATTTATGTGCAGTGAGCTGTCATGAGTTGTCAGGAAGGAGCTGGACACACGTCTTGCTCCTGAGACTCAGCTTTGCACCTGCATACGCAGATATGACAAAGATCAGAAGACTTCCCTGAGTTTTCTCTGCTTCAGAAGCATAGCACTAAGTGTTGCTGGTAGGTAGAGAGCCTGCCCCACGGGCAAGACTAGCCGCAGATGACAGGGAACAAGGCAGACTGCAAGACCTGAACCAGTGTGATAAATTTGCTTTAACTCCTCCAGCCTGCTAGTTAAAGAGCTTAGGAGCAACATTTTCAGTGGAAGCAATCATGAGTGTTAGCTCCATAGGAACTTGGCTTTCCTACAACTGTATGCAGTAGATGAGGTCTAGACAGACAGGCCCTCAATATCAAGGCAAAAGCACACTTTCTATTTATGTCTTCATTTATTCAAGAATAGAGTAGCTTCAGTATTGCTGTAACACCAGGAGGGCGAGGTGAGGGACCAGCCATTTCTCTACCCTCCCATCTTTGTTTCTTGATGCAACAAATCACAAATGGTATCTGTAACCACATTTTAGGCTAAGGTACTTTAGGGGACAGCGAACTTTTGAAATGCCTTAAAATAGTGATAGGTGCTTAGCAAATACTGACATGTATTTACAAAGATAAAACCAGGTTCAGAGTTTTAGAGAAGAGATTTCCATTTTGTTCAGATAGATTGCACTTTGGAGATTCCTTTATTGCTTTAATTCTAAGTTGGTTTTAGTTTAGAGCTCTGAAAGTATCAATTTACTTAATACTTTCTCTTACTGTACTTCTTAGTGAGTTGGGCCATAGCATGGAGAAGTAGTGTAAACATTAAAAAGGAAGTAGTGAAAGCATGTGGTTGAACTCACTGAAGATGTGTTAACCATAGAGTTATTAAGTAGAATAATTCCAGTGTTCTGGGAAGGAGGAACCCCAAAGAAACCTTTCATATTTATGTGGAAGCGAGGCCTAGTCTGACGTAGCTTCTGCAGGCACCAGCCCTTGCTGTAGGTGCCCTTGGCTTCAACATCTGTTCAGACACTGCTGTGGCTTACTCAGGGTGCACTGCATTGCTTCTGCTTACAGCTTTGCAGAGCTAGGCACTTCTTTGTGACTAATGTGAAGAGCTCCTTTGGTTTGTGCAGTGATTGTGAGTACCTCTATGCTGTTGAGTGAACCCTTCCTGGCTGTGGTACAGTGTGTGACATGTGTAGCCATAGAGCATTTTCTTTTTAACTACTATAAAAAAGTTAAAAGTGCTTTCCTGGTGAAACTTTACAGATGACTGTTGAAAAGGAAGATGCTTTTTAATAGTGTTCTTTGACTTTCCAAGTAGTTATATGAGTTGGTGTTTCTTTTTAGATTTAAAAGGCTATGATTACAGCAGTCAGATAAAGCCCAGAGAACCCTTACTTAATGCGATCTGGTTCTGAGAGCAGAGCAGAGCAGAGGGGTCTTGACTGGCATCGGTGAATCTGGCCCAGCATCATTCCACAGACACCAACCACTCTGTGAGTGCTTAAACTATTCAGCTCTTCCCTATTTATCCCTAGGATTCAGGTTACTCAAATTACCTTCCAGAGACATAACTCTCCCACTGCCTTCTCCACAAACCCATTGCTATGGACAGCTTTCTGTGTGTGCTCCATGATCACTTTGTCTTCTGGGTAAGAATATAAGAGATGTCATTAAGAAAGGTTTTCCTAGAAGATAAGCAGATATCTGCACTGAGTTTGTTGTTGTTGTTGTTAGGAGATCTGTAGATCCATGTGGATATAGAGAACACTTCTACATTTTTAGTATGCCCCAATTTTCTGCATATATATAGTAAGCTATTTTTCAATACATTTGGTTTTTAGTATAAGGTTGTGGGTGGTCTTTTCAAATAAATTAATAGTGGAGAATTCAGGGAACATTATTTTCAATCAAGATCAAGAATTTTTTTCATGGCTAGAGCAGAGCTCATTGGTATAGCACTTGCCTAGTGTGAATTAGATCTCCAGCACCACAGGACACAGGAGGGGTGGGGAGGGCTCCTCGGCTCTACATGTGTTTACTAGGAGCCAAGTCTTCCAGCTGTTTTTCCCCCCTTAGTAAATTCCTAAGATTTAATAACTACTCCCTTCTGATTTTGTCACCACCAGCCATCAGCGAAGTTACTCAGTCTTTCTTAGCCTCTTCCCCATCTGTAAAATGAAATGTGTACCTCTTTTTTCCAGGTTGCTATAAGAATATGTTAATAAGAAAGAGAAAGAAACCCATGATAGTCACCAGGTGTTCACAGTTCTAAGTCCTTGGCCTAGCACATCCAGATTCTTGAAATATCAAGCTAATTGGGTGAAGTTAAAGACAATACTTTAATGTTACCCAGCTACTTTGGGACCTAGGCCCAGATGATACTGCCAGTGTATTTACCCCTGACCCACCTTACTTTGTTGAACCCTCATCCACCCTGCAAAAATAATTGGTGTCTCTGGTCAAAGGCTAACAGATGTAGACAGTAGTTGGTGTTCCAAGGCAGCTGTTTGGTTTCAGTTTGCTCATGCCATAGCAAAGGCTGAAGTTTTCCCCTATGCTGTGTATATGCATGAGTAGCAGTGGTGAGCTTGCCCCACATCAAAGGTGTTTCTCCTTCCTGGCTGAAGGGGATTGGTAGTTTTTGTGCCTTTTAAGTGGCAGTTGAATTTACACAAGGTTTACTCTGTTGGTATACTGACTTCTTTTTTTTTTCAGAAGTTCTGTAGTATTAAAATACCTGGTAAATTTTATATAGCCATACTTTACTTTGTTGTTATTTAAAAAAATTTTTTTATTCAGAATTTGATGCATGAATATTATCTTCACATTATTTCCACTCCTCCCAGCCTCCTATGTCCTCCCACTTTCCTCTCAATTTCTGGTCCTCTTCTTTATTTATTATTGTTTAATATACATACATTTATAAGTATACACACACACACACACACACACACACACACAAAATAAGTCTATTTAGTGGTGCTTGTGTATCCCTGTATTTAGAGATGTCTCTTTGGGATTAGATAACCTCTCAGTGCCTAGAGAAAACTGAGTCTCCTTTCCTCTGCAGTCTTTGAATGCCTCTGGCTCTTCACCTTGAGATGGGGCTCAATGACATTTCCCCCATCCACCTTGGCATGTCAACTGGTTTTATTGTTATGCAAATCTCATTAGACTATACACTGTGGAGATATCATGGGTGCAGCTTCCCTGTCATATCTAGAATGCATTGATTAACAGTAGGTCTCTTATTCCTCCAGCTCTTATATACTTTCCACCCCCTGTTCAATGATGTTCCCTGAGCCTTAGGTGTAGAGGTTCCACTGTAGGTATGTCACTTACGGTCAGCTACCTCATAGTCACTTGTCTGCATTTGACCAGTTATGGAACTTTATAGTAGTCTCCATCTGTCACAAAAAGAAGCTTCTTTGGTGAGTGGTGAGAGGTATGTATGTCTGTAAATATAAGGATACTTATTTAGAATATAGTAAGAAATTATATTGGACTAGGGGAGTGACAGAAGTAGGTTCTTCTCTAGGGTCTATGACCTCTTCAACCACGGATACATACATACATGGTTTCTCTCCCATTGAGCAGGCCTTAAGTCCAGTTAGATAGCTGCTGATTACCTCCAAGGTAAAATTGCCATTACTGGACCAAGAGTGAGATAGTAGTCTGTGTGCTGAGCTGGCATCTGCTGGGCCAGCCCCTAGTGGGTGGTAGACTCTCAGCTGGTACGAACATCGGTTGGTTTTTCTCCTTTGGCAGCTTGCATAGTATCTTCTTCTGTCTGTTCTCTTGAAACAAAACAAATACGAGTATTCAAGTATTTGCCTTTTCAAGTATTTGTTTGCTACCTTTCCTATCTATTCTAAAGTGTAGAAGCCCTGCGTTTCCCATTATTTTTGGTGAGAAGAGCAGCTGAGGCGGCAGGAAGAGCAGGCTCCTCTGCCTCTGCATTGTGGCTGTGTGACCAAGTTCTGCTGCTTACACAGTTGAAGCTGTTTCTCAAGAAAGAAGCAGCAGCTTGAGCTCCATGGTCTGCCCCTTGAATTATTTCCTTTAATCTTCCTGGCAAGGACAAAGGGATGGACAGAGAGGGGGCCTTGGACAGATGAAAGAAGTGCAGCCCCTTCATCTCCCTCACACCTGCCTACTTTAAGTTGCCAGGTCTTGGTTGTTTAGACAGCCTCAGTCCTGTTGACTGACTTGGGCAAACAGCTTCACACCCTGATCTCAGTTAACTTCCCATTGAAAGTGGAAGTGGAATGGTGTCTCTGCCACAGGACTGTTGTGGGGCTTAGAAGTGCTTCAAAGCCACCATTGATCTTCAGGATGATTTGCTATTAGCATGTGGAATCTCTGTTCTTCCACTGCTGGAGTCAGGAAGGCTCTGTTGCTAGGAATGCCTGGCCTAGGCTTTAAGATGCCAGTGCTGATGTTTCTGTTGCTTGCCACCCCTCTGTGCCCCCAGTATGTGGTGCTGTGCTGAGGAAAGCCATCCTCATTTTCCTCAAGTGTAAGGTGAGAAGTGGGGTGAGTGACTATGGTTTAGTGTCTCCGATAACTCAAAAGTTTACTTGTTCCTTTACAAATTTACCTGCTGGTAAAGTTGTGCAAAGATTCTCAGAAAGTCTGTAGTGCTTTTCTCCTGGGAGGCAAATGACTTCAAAGCTGCTGTGGCAATCAGTGAGAAAGCAGGGTTCTTTATAGAAACGTGTGTTTGCAGTGCTGTGTATTTTTATACTGTGTTGGTAACTGCACTCAGCTCTGAACCCTGAACCAGTTGTACCTGAACCAATGAAACAGACCATAGCTACGAGTTACACTCATTGGGAGGATAGGGTTGGTTCTGCTGCAGCTAAGACGAGAGGCAGAGTGTATGTTTTTACCCACAAGGTATGTCATGAGGAGCCCTGCTTCTGTCAGAGTTAGGCCAAGCAGCCGCAGTGGCAGCACAGAGGGGAGGGACTGAAAACTGTCAGGAATTTCTGGGATTCACACATGTGCAACCCCAGAACACACATACACACTCCCTTACATACATATACCTTTAAAAATAAATTTCACTTTGTTTTTGTAAGACAGGGTCTCACTGTGTAACCCTGGCTGGCCTTGAACTCAGAGAGATCTGGCTGCCTCTGCCTCCCAAGTGCTCGAATGAAAGGCATGCAGCACTATGCCCAGCAAAATAAACTTTTTTTTAATGCTAGTACAGAGAGTTCCCATAGCCTGCACCCAGTTTCTTCTCGATATCTTTACCATAATACATTTGTTATATCGGTGGCCTCATATTGATACGATTATTAACTAGTGTCTGTACTTTATCACGTTTCCCCACTTTTGCCCTAACGTCTTTTTCCTCTTCCAGGGTCTCATGCAGGGCTCCATGCTCCATCTGTCACCAGGTTGTCTTAGCCTTGTTTAAATTACCGTATTGCCGCTGGTAGTGCCATTCTTACTGTTATTCTGATCTGTAGTAGACAGAGAAAGGAGGCCACCAGGGCCTGCCTGGCTCAGCCCCTTCCTAATTCTCTTTGGTGGCCCAGCGGCCTCCAGGTAAGGCTGTGGGCTACACTGGCTACAGCCTTAGTGGCAAGCCATGTTGCAGCTCTGCTCTGACCACCACTCCAGCTCTGTGAAGGTTGCAGCCTGGCATTTGGGGTCCTCCTTTGCCACAGCTACCATTTACGGTGTGCCACACAGTACCATGGGGAACTGCTAGACTCCGATCCCGCAGGAATAGGGTGAACAGGCATCTATAGAGTGTGGTTTTGCAATGACAAAGCTCTTTTTTTTTTTTTTGTCTTTTCAAGATAGGGTCTGTCTGTAGCCCCAGCTGTCCTGGAACTCACTCTGTAGACAAGGCTGGCCTTGAACTCACAAAGATCCACCTGCCTCTGCCTCCCAAGTGCTAGGATTAAAGGTGTGCACCACCACACCTGGCTTTTTTTTTTTTTTTTTACAAAGCCTTTTTGAAGTGGACATTTTTTCTTCTTTGTGTAAGAATAATTATAAATTGGGGCTGGAGAGGTGGCTCAGAGGTTAAAAGCACTGGATGCTCTTGCAGGGGACCTGGGTTTGATTCCCAGCACCTACACAGCAGTCAACAACCATCTGTAACTCAAGTTCCAGGGTATCAGACACCTTCTTCTGACCCCCACTGGCATTGCAAGCCACAGGTGCACTTACATACATGCAGTCACTACACTCATACACGTAAAATAAAAGTAATAAAATATTTTGTAAAAAGAATAATATAACCTAGCATCTCAATAAGTCCTCTTAAGTGCTGATAAAATCCTTTAATGTGTTTTTAAGTTCTGTGCTCTGACTGGAAATTGACTGTGCTTTTCTGGAAAATTACTTCTAGAATACTCTGATTCTAAATATTGTATAAAATTGTGCACATAACATTTTCCAACTTTTTTCAGAATTAGTAAATTTTAAGAGATTCGTTGACATTCCTTCACTCATTTATTTGTTAGTTGTGCACTCAATATAATCGTAAAATTTCCCGAGCACTCCTGGATAGCACCTGCTTTAGCTAGCTGCTGTTGCTGTGATAAAACACCAACCAAAACGAGGGTGAAGAAGGAAGGGTTTACTGGGCTTACAGTTAGTTCATGATCTATCAGGAAGGGAAACCAAGGCAGGACCCAGAGACAGGAACTGAAGCACAGAGCACCGAGGAGCACTGCTGACTGGCTTTCTCCCTTGGCCTGTGCTCAGCCTGTTTTCTTATACATACAGCCAAGAACCACCTTCCCAGGTATGGTACCACCCATGGCAGAAGGCCCACTTCACTCAACAATCAGGAAAATGCCTTACAGACATCCTGTAGGCCAGTCCAAGGGACGGAATTTCCCACCTGAGAGTCCTTCTTCCCAGGCTGTCATGTTGACAAGTGAAGCTACCAGCGCAGCACCCAAAAAAAATCTACTGCAAATAGTCCTTCAGTGACCGTCACCTCACAGCAGCTTATGAACATGGATTAGATTACTGTGCTAGAGTTCCCAGTGGGTGGCTCTAATCACAGGACTTGGGAGTCAAACAGACCCAGGCTTGAATCCACTTCCTCTACCTGTCATCCTTGTACCTTGAGGACAGTGACTGCTCTCCAGGGCTCATTTCCTTACCTATAAAAGGGACTGCCCTCGAAGATACAGTAATGCCTCAAGTCTCCAGGGAGAGGGAGGAGAGAGAAAGAGCAGACCAACTTTAGAACTTCCTGTGCACACCACACCACCACCCTAACCCCAACCCCTGTGCACACCACACCACCACCCTAACCCCAACCCCTGCACACCACAGCACCCTAACCCCGACCTCTGTGCACACCACACCGCCACCCTAACCCCGACCCCTGTGCACACCACACCACACCACCACCCTAACCCCAACCTCTGTGCACACCACACCACCACCCTAACCCAGACCCCTGTGCACACCACACCACCACCCTAACCCCAACCCCTGTGCACACCACACCACACCACCACCCTAACCCCAACCTCTGTGCACACCACACCACCACCCCTAACCCCAACCCCTGTGCATACCACACCACCCTAACCCTGACCCCTGGGAACCTCTTGCTCCAGCTCCATTCCTGTTGAAATCACCCTCACTGAGCTCATTGGTTTTTTTGTTGTTTTTTTTTAATTTAAAAAAAATTTTTTTTTTTTAATGTGTATGAATGTACTGTCTGCATATAGGTTGGTGTCGCGCAATGCCGCGGAGGTCAGAAGAGGGTGTCGGATACCCCTGGAACTGGAGTTAAAGACGGTTCTCAGCTGCCATGTGGGTGCTAGGGATTGAACCCGGGTCCTCTACAAGAGCAGTCGGCGCTCTTAACCGCTTGGCCATCTCTCTAGCCCTGAGCTCATTGTTTTTAAACCATGCAAGGTGGTTAGAAGTAAAGCACAAAGAATATTTACCCCAAACTACTTTCTTTCGTGTGCACTTTCTACCAAAAGGTGTAAGTAACACATTCCCTTCAGACCCTCAAGGCCCATGTGTCCTTTATAGCAGAGGATCTAGTTCAGAATTGGCTGAGCATTTCAGTGTCAGTATAACCTTGAGCTTGGAGTCATTTCTGTATTGTCTCTTGACTTGTGACCTTACCCCTTAGGAAGATTTTGGCACATTTTTAGAGCATGTGCCTCATGTTCCTTGTGATTAAACTTGAGTGAAAAATCTTGGATTAGGAGTGTCACAGGAGGGGGTAGGTCTCATCATACCACTGTCCAGACTAACAGTGTTGATGTCGATCCTGGGTTAAGGTGGTACCTGCCCTGTGTGTCCTTTACTGTGTTTTATGGGGAGGCACTTTTATATTCTGTCCATATCCTGTTCTTCCCCCAGTGTCATTTGTTTAGTTATGGGCTTGTGCTTGTGTTGTTTTCAGTGAGCTCTAGGACCGTCACTGTTTACTCTGATGCTTTGGTTGTCCCTGATTTGGCTGGGAGGCATCTTCTCAGTTTGTCTTTCACAGTGGGGACTTGCCCATGTTGGCCTTAAACATTTGCTTACGTTTGGGCACAGTGACAGGCTTCAGGTTCGTGTTGAGCTTTATTCTACTGCAGCTCTGCCATCAACTGTTTGTTTGATGAGTCCTGTTTCCTTTCAGGGGAAAATGGTGTTGAAAGGTGAAAACTCAAAGTAGTATTGGGCTGCTGATGCTTGCAGGTACTCCTAGTGGACAGAGGGGAGACAGCAAACACATACACAAGTATCTTTTTTTGAAAATCATATATTCATGCTAATTCCTCCTGTTCAGCTACTTCTAATGCTAAGTTTTCTCCTTTTCTGTATTTGTAATTCCTTTCCCTAAATTGAGACACATAGCTCCAGTTATACTTAGTATTTTGACTTAGTTGAGTTCAGTAGATGTTGCCAGTCTCCCAACTTGGAGGCCATTCCTTCCCCAAATAGACACTGCTGTGGTTTGATGTTGTTTATCACCCAAAGAATCCTGCACTGGGAGCTTGGTTCTCATTGTGACAAACTCAAGAGGTAGCTAGCTACAGCTTGGAGTGAGGTCCCCCAGGTTACTCAGGTGCACACTCTTGGAAGGAATTACCGACCCCAGCTTTTGTCTGTCTTCCTGTTTCTGGATGTGGTTTCCCTCCACTCTTGTTCACTATCTTTTAGGCCCTCACTAGAGGCCAGTCCACTGGCCTCATCTTGAATTTTCAGTTTCTAAAACTGAAAAAATCTGAACATAAAGCTTATCTATCTCTGGTATTTTGTTACAATGATGAAAAACAGACTAAGAAAATTGGTGCTCTTCCTAATAACAAATCCATGAAAATGTGAAATATCCCTCTATTTTGGAATCCATTTATACGCAGAGGCTGAAAGAGTTTGAAGTAGGCTAGATAAGGCCTACTCAGGGGTCAGGGGAGCAGATGGGAAGCTAGTCCCCAGGCGGGGCTGATTTTTCCAGGCACACAAAATACCTGTAACAGGGTCAAGGCAACTTCAACAGACATTTCAAGAAGTCCTGGGAGTCTAAGCACAAGTTTTCCTAGAGTCAGAGGCCCCTGCAGAAAATACCCAGTGAGGTGTCGCTTTGTAGGAATGGAGCTGTAGCACATGCCCAGAAAGCTGCACCATACCATGCTATCTGGTATCAGTCTGCACCATACCATGCTGCTGGTATCAGTCTGCACCATACCATGCTGCTGGTATCAGTCTGTAGCCCTAGACAATAGCTCCATGAGTGATGACCAGAAAAGAAAGTCAGTAGGACCCAAGCCTTAGGGGTCAGATCCCTCATCCTAATCTGCACAAGGTGCTAGACTTGGAGCTCTGATTTAATGTCTTCCCTGCTTGGTTTGGTGGCAGTTGGGCTGTGATCTCTTTTTCTGTTTCCCTTTCTCTTTTAGAGTGGGAATGTTCATTCTGTGCCTATCTCAGAAGGAGATAATCCTTCTTTAATTCTTCATATGCTTAAAAGTGAAGAGTTCACCTTGAGTCCCAAATGAGGCATTGGGTTTAATTTAATGTTGAGATGATTAAAATGTTGGAAATTTGGGCATTGACTTACTTTGTTTCACTTTGTGAGAAACCCCATGGACCTTGGGGAAGAGGAACAGTATTGTGATTTGGGTATAATCCAGTATGTCCTATTAAAGGTTCATCTGTTGAAATTTAATCCCCAACATGAGACAGTAAGAAAGTGGAAATGAATCTCGCTGGTGTCCATAGGCAGACCTTCGAGAGGGATAGGATTAGATCAGCTGTCAGGTGCAGTTGACAGCTTCAACTCAAGGTTGATCCCTAACGGCTGTATAAAGAGGAAGATACCAGGAAAGATGCATGTGTCCTTCTGTCTCTTACCCATGTCCTGGACCATCTTGGGACTCTGCCAGCAAAAGGGCTATTATCAGATATGGTCTCTAGATCTTGGACCTTCAGAACCATGAGCTAAAACAAGCCTACTTCCTGTTTAACTCACCTAGCCTGTGGATTATGTTGTTGGCAGAAAAGAGATATGGGCAGACAGACATCTTCCTCAGTCTTCTTAGAGCCTCACTTCTCAGGCCAGTCCCAGCCCGTGGCAGAGAACTTAACTCAGACTCATTATTGCCCCAGGGACACCCTTCCTACTCTTGAGCTACCTTCTGCCCTCTCTGATGAGACACCTACCCTGCTCAGCTGCAGGAGTTAGAGGGACAGTAGATGAACCAAATGATAATCTGGAGCAGAACCAGGCTGGATTTCTGGGCCTCTCTGGAGGGAAGGCTGCTCTGAGCTGAGGCTCTCCAGCTGGCCGCAGCTCCTTGCATTAGCAGCAGTGCCCTTGTGGGTAGTGTCCATAACAGTTCCAGGGTGATAGCTTATCTGCTCATGTGAGAAACCCAGCTGTAGCCATAGGCTCAGTAAGAATTGAAATAGTCTGCAGAGATGGCTCGGCAATTGAGAGCACTGGCTGTTCTTGCTTAGGACCCAGGATCAAATCCTACCACCTACACGGTGGCTAACAACTATCTGAACTCCAGTTCCAGGAAATTCAACGCCCCCTTCAGACTTTCCTGGGCACTGCATAACACAGGTACACTTACGTGCAGGCAATAAATTCTTACAAATAAAAAAAATTTAAAAAAAGAATTGAAATAGGATAATCTGAGAATCTTACATAGGGATTTACACCTCATCTTAAGCTCTTGTACGCTATTTTGTAGCCATTGTAATTATTATTTTCTTCTAAAAATGTGTAAGCACATAATGACCAGTGAGCAAAAGCATGTGGAAAGGGGAGCCAGCTTCTGTTTGTAGCTTCACCTCATTGGGACTTACAGGGCCTTGACCTGGGAGTCTCCACCCTGCCGTAAAACTGGGAGAAGTGAAGTAGGCCTCTGTGGCTGTGGGTGGTTCCCTGACTCCACCCTAGCAGAAATCTGGAAGTCCTTTCTGAGTCATGAGCTCACAGCTGAGACCTCACTGCTTCTGAGGCAAGGGCTTTGCCATGCTGGCCAAAAATTATCTGCCTGGTGTCCGAGAAGGCTGCTGATGGGGATTTGCACACCTCCTAAAATCATTATTTCTCATCTTTTTTTTTTTTTCTGTTCAATTTACATAAATGACCAGAAATACCACTAACTAGCCTTGTTACTCTGTGTTATGGTTCTTGGGGTGGCTGATTTGCTTTTTATTCACCTTTTTTTCTCTGGGTGTTTTCTTGTATAGAACACATACACCAATGCAGACAAATTGCTAGAAGCAGCAGAGCAGCTGGCTCAGACTGGGGAATGCGACCCAGAGGAGATTTATCAGGCTGCCCATCAGCTTGAAGACCGGATACAAGATTTTGTTCGGCGAGTTGAACAACGGAAGATCCTGCTGGACATGTCAGTGTCCTTTCACACCCATGTAAAAGAGGTAAGACATGATAGAATATTATGACAGAAAATAGAGTCTGTCTGACAGGATCTTTGAACTTCTTAGAAGGAATCTGAATTTTGGTCTGAATAAGAGACACTGGACACAAGGTGTAGTAAGTTGCGAATTGGACCCATTAGTACCAAATGTGTCTGTGTGGGCAGGAAGAGCTGCTAGACTTCTGCTGCTGACTGTTCTTGTCACATGAATGTGAAATTACTTCCTTAAAACAGCACTCTCATGTAGTCTCAACAGGACCTACAGTTACGGCAGAGCTGCTGGGCATTCTGTGTGTTGCCTGGTCATGGGTGAACGTTGTGGTAGCCTTCTGGTTTCTTTACACTACTCAGATATACTCTGAAGTTAACGTTACAGTATATTGAATTTACATATACCATAGTCACATGGTACAGATGTTCGTGCTAATGTCCTAAGGATGCTCTCATTATGAATTTATCTCAAGGTAAGAGAGGCCCTATTATTTGGAATGTGAAAAAACAGTAGATACCAAATATGCCATTTATAATATAATATATACACATAAACATATATAGCATAAATACATGTATATAATATAGATCATATATATCTCTAAAATTTACAAACTTCTTGGTAGAAATCATAAAATTACGTTAAAGAAATTATTATGTTACTTTTCATTTTGGGGGATAGGGTCTTGCTATGTATCCCATGCTGGCCTTGAATTCTGTGCAGCCCAGATTGGACTTGAACTTGAAGCAATCCTTCTGCCTCAGTCTCCTGAGTTTGGGGATTACAGATAGGCATTGCCATATTCAGCTCCTTATGTTACTTTTGAGAAATAAGGATTTATAATAAAACTAGATTTCTTCTGGGTGACTACTTTAAGGCAAAAAATAACCGACTTCACAAAGGACCTTTACAGAATGCTATATGACAGCACCCTTTATAACATGGAAATTTTTGAAGAGGTGCTTCAGGGTAACAGGATTTAAATATAAGTACACAAAAGTTTATGGTAACAGAACAAGAAGGAGCATCTGGAAGGATAAAAACCACTTGGAAAACTATTTTGCCTCATGTAAAATGATATCCAAAGTCAGGTCCCCATTGACTCCTCTAAAGGAAAGGACCTTTATTACTGTTGTGGGACCTTGGATAGTGGACAGGCCGGTTGTTGGTAACTTGTGTATATGAACTCCAGGAAGATGCTGCTCCCTTCCAGTTGAGACTCTTGTGAGTCCAGGAGGCAGGAAGGAATAAGTAGAAAATAGCTGAGACCCTGGAGGGTTTGTGCTTCTACCCAGTCTGGCCTCGTGATCAGCACTTGGCCTTTCTGCAGCGGGACCAGGACTTCCTGGTTTTAGATGGACATCAGAATAGAAAACCATCACAGCTAGCTCTGCTTTCTATAATGCCATAACTAAAATGGTCTTCTAAATATTTATAGAGACTATTTCCTAATGAAACACACTAAATAGATATCCTTTCAGGGCAGTTTTTAGTTTGGATGCACGGGTAACTAGATTGAGTTCCTCACCCACCAAGAGTTGAGCTGTGGCTCCCTGCAGCAGTTAATCACACGTGTTTCTCTGAAATGCAAGCCTGATGAGATTGTCTCGTGCTCTTGACCATCAGTCTAACCGAGGAGCAGGCCATCACACACACATCCTAGTCTAACCGAGGAGCAGGCCATCACATGCACATCCTAGTCTGACCGAGGACCAGGCCAGTCACGTGCACATCCTAGTCTGACCGAGGACCAGGCCAGTCACATGCCCATCCTAGCCTGACCGAGGAGTAGGCTGTCACGTGCACATCCTAGCCTGACCGAGGAGTCTAACCGAGGAGTAGGCCATCCCATCCACATCCTGTCTGGACGGATGTTCTCCAGCTGATAGAGTTGCATTTACTTTTCTTCCAAGACTCCTCTCCTCTCAGTGTAGTATCCCCAGATCTGTGTCACTGAAAGACCTGAGACTGGTTCTTACTGCCTCCTCCCCCTTCCTTGGGCCTCGTGTTCTTGACAATTTCTAGAGCTCTCCATAGATACTTGACGTGCACTGGTCATGTTGCCTTAGGGTTCTAGTGTTAGTATGTCACTTCTTTTTGTACTACATGTTTTTGCAACAAAGCTGAGAGAGAGGAATAGGATAAAGCTTCATCTGTGTATGATAGCCCACTATGAGCACTTAGCAGCCTCGGTTGTCTACTGGGCAGGTTTCCAATCTGCCAGTTCCTCATTATGGCCAGTGAGGGCACTGCTGCTTTGGGTGTCTTAGATACTTTGAGAGAAGGTTGAAGGAGGGTAGGAAGAATGACAGCCATAGAGGGAATTGACAGCAAGTTGGGATGGTAAGAAGCCTCCTGCCCGTGGCACATAGTGCCTCTCTGAACTGCATGCCTGATGATATTCTTTGGCAATTTAGCAATCCAAGGAACAGGGTTAGTGTTCCTTTTACACAGAAAGTCTGCAAGTCTGTCTGAGATGGAAATCACCTAGTCTACCCTGCCATGATTTTTTTTATTAAACAAAGAATATTGTAAAGGATTCTAACCCAACTTGACTATGCAAGAACATGCAGGGGCATAGAATTCCCTTCAGGCATTGCTCAGCCTGCCATGGTTTTAACAGAGCAGTTGCATCGGGTCAATTGAGAAGAAAGTTTTTTTTTTTTACTGTTTTGAGCAGAAGTTTACTGTTTCAGTCAGTTCTTTGACCCAGTCCTTTTGTTGTTTTTTTTCCATCTAATTTGTATTGCTCCAAAATATGCCTATATATTATATATGTCACACATATACCAAAATTATGACATCTGAAAATAAACTATAAGTTAATTCCAAAACATGTTTAGGAATTCACATTTTTCCCTTTAATTTTATATTGCTCTAAAATTTGCATATATACCCTCCACCCATATACCAAAGTTACAAAGTCTGAAAATAAGTGGTAGGTTAATTCTAGAGCCTGTTAATGGATTTACCTTTTAACCATACAGTTGCTTTCAGATAAAAAGAGATTTAACATTAACGTTGCTCAGTTTGCCTTACAACTAGTAATTTGGTGCAAGCATCCACAAATGAGGGATACCATTCACCATTTGTTTTTCTGGGACTATTGTACTCAGCATAGTGGCTTCTAGTTCCATCCATTTACCTGCAAAGTTCATGATGTCATCTTTCTTTACTGCTGCATAGAACTCCATTGTGTAGATGTACCACATTTTCTTTATCTACTCATTGGTTGAGGGATACTTGGGTTGCTTCCAGTTCTTCGCTGTTGTGAAGAGAGCCACAATAAACATGCTTTTGAGGGAAAATGATATTATAAAAGCACTCCAGTAGCAGATCACAGAGAGTCTGTAGGTTTTGGAATTATTTAAAAATGCAGACTTTAGTTTGCATGGACTTGCACTCTAGGAACTTGACTGTGGGAGAGTCTCCAGTCTGTCTTTTGAGTTAAGTGGTTCTCTTCCACACCTGGAGAACTTTCAGTGGTTCACTCTTTTTCATAGGAGAGGCCATTGTGGCAAGCACATCTATGCTGAGTGCTTTCTCTTGGGTGCATGCGCTTCAAATGACCTAGAGCAAAAAGGCAGTTTGGTGTCTACTGGTGTGCCTAGGTTGTTTACACACTTAGCAGAACACAAGTGTTCCTAGGTTGTTTACAGTACAGCCCGGGACAGTGACCTATAGGCTGGGCATGAGGCCAAGACTTCCCCTCCCACATGCTCTGCTTCATTTTGCCTCAGTCTCTTGCTCTGAGGATTTATCTCTTCCTGAGGAGTACCCACACAACCTCAGTGGCATTCCTGTCTACTGCCCCACAGCCTCCAACTCCCCGAAATACTTGCTAGGTTCCACACAGGAACAGTGCTTTCTTTAATTATATTTTGAAATGGGTTATTGACTGGGCTGTCAGTGAAGTTTAAAACAACTTTAGTTTAAAATGAAATTAAAAGTTAAGGGTAAAGAGGAGACAACTGTGCCACATTTGTAGGTGTTTGTGTAACATCAAATGAGTGTGAGAGTACTTAAAAAGATGCCTGAATCTGTTCTTCTCAGGAAGGTCATGTAATTTACCTTGAGAAAGACTGATAGAAAGATAGCAGCTTGTCATTCCTAGGGAAGTTCATGCAGCTGTGTAGACGTTGCCTGTCAGACTCTCCAGCAGAGGTTGCCCTCCTCTCACACTGCTTCTCTGGAGTTGTTTCCCGGTTCTCTGCAGTGTCAGGTCACTGTTCACACTGAACTATTTGGCCGTTTCTGGCCCTGGTGAGGCAATCCCATAGCAGCTGGCTCAGGAAGGTACCATGTCAAGATGACCACTCAGGGCTAGCTCAGATGTCTCTTGGGAAGAAGGCTGGTGATTGGATCTTTGGTCACAAACCTAGTCTAAGCTTCTTAAGACCTCTTGCTTGTTCACTTTCTCTTAGAGTTCTGTGTGTGCGTCTTCAGTATGATGCTAGGACATTGCTGCTGTCAGTCTCATGCACGTTTCTGAGCTGAGAAGGATAAAGAGCAGTAATCTGTCTTTGTTGGCTGTCCTGCCCTGGGGAGGGACAGAGGGTGGACACTTGTTCCTAGGACTAGAGAAAAGAACATATTCATGTGGAGGGCAGCTTTTATACCTTCATATTGGAAGCAGCAGGTAGTGATTCTAGCCTCAGTTTCTCCCCTCAAACCTAGGTTTAGAAGCATTCCAGGATATGTCCTCTAAAGATACTCATGATACGCTTCCTCCCCTATAGAAAGCTGCAAAGACTCAGATGCTTTGCTGTCCACTTCCCATCTCCCCACCCCTGTTTTCTTTTCCTTACTTTGTTGTTGTTGTTTCAAGTAAAGGGAATGCTGGTTGGCCTGACATGGATTTTTAGCCTCCTGTACACTGTCCTTACCTCTCAATCTTGTTCTCCTTTCAGTGCTTTTGGTGGCATTTATCCATATCAGTGCTGATTATAATTCTGACCTCCTTTCTATTGAATGCATTTCCTCAGTGTTCATTTCGTCATTGGCTCATTCTGAAATGTCTCTGTGTTGGATGAAGCCATGCCATGTGGTGACCCCAGGCTCAAGGCTGCTCTGTCACACCTCAGACATCTGTTTCCCTTGATAGAGTCCAGTTTTGAGGCTGGGACTGTGCCTCATTTTCCGTTGTGTTCCCACTGCATAGTCTTCCTCCTACACTTAAATACTGAGGAGAAGTTTGTGAAGTCAGTGACTTCCGTCTGCCATCTAATCTTAGATGCATTGCTGGAATGATATCTTTATTTTCAGATACAGTAAAAACATAATGACTTTTCACCCGTTTCTATTCTATTTGACTTCATTCTTAGAGTTTTTTCCCAGGCTTAATTAACATTTGACATTCTTGGGTCATTTGAGGCAATGAGGTGGTGACACTGCTCACTGCCAGAGTTTGTTTCAGTGGTCTTGCATGGTTTTTGTTCTCAGAAACTTGGGTTTCCCAGGAAAGACTGCTGCCCTTTGAATCAGGCTGCTGCCATTTTCACAGGGTTAAGTAAAGGACCTCCTGCTTGTGGTTCTGCAGACTTACATGCCAAATTGGAACATGTTCTTGTTTTGAGTAATGCCTCGGGAAAGAGAACCTTTCGTTTTATTCAGAAATCATAACAAAGGCCCCCTAACCACCTGGAGATGTTTTTTGTCTCACAGTACCAGTCTGACTTCATTTTTATGCCTAGGAAATAAGCAGGCAGCCTTCTTTCTGTGTGCTTGCTGGTACAAGAGCTCAGCTTGCCCGGGAAATCAGCAGGGACAGTGAGCACAAGCACACTTAGGAAGCCAGAATGTTCCGGGCTTCTTGGGGTACAGGCGGTCTCCTTGAGCTGCTTGCTCTTCAGTCCTGACCGGGTGTATACTCAGTGCCTCCATGGGCAGCCATGCTAACATTCCCAGAGTTCTCTTCTCTTGGAGCCAGAGAGTCTGTCAAGCATCTCGTGGCTAAAGTGTCTCAAAGCACAGACTAGTTCTTCTCGCTAGATTAGCTGTGCTCCAGTGAATTCTCGCAGCTGTCGACAGTTCTGGTGCAGCAGCACTTCACTGCCTCTCTCTCCTGGGCTCTCCAGAGAAGGTCTTGCTCTGCTGTCTGGAAACACTCTGCAGGTTCCATACATATCTCATCAATTGTTCACTTTTCACCTCATATAGATATGTCTGAATGTGGGCAAGTACACTTGATACAGCATTATCATGTGTATATTTGTGTAATACCACCATTTTTAACCCACAAAGTCATACAGAATCATGGTCATAAGAAGGTATCTTGCACTTCCTCTTTACAATTTTCTCCAACCCCAGCACTAACCATCATAATGTGGGATCCACATAAATGGAATCATGAACATTTCTTGCTTGTCTTTTTTTCTCAGTTTAATTTCCTTGATTTCACTTCTTACATCTATCAATAGTTCTTTCCTACTTACTGCTGAGTAGTATAGTACTTCATGGTATGGATATATCGTAGTTTATTTCACCCTTTATTTATTGAAGATCATTTGAGTTGTTTTCAGTTCTGAGTTATTACCAGAAGGGAAGCTGTAAGCAGTCATGTTCAGGTTTTTTCATGTTTTGAGGGAAAATGCCCAAGAACACACCTGTTGGGTCCTTTGAACAGAATAATTCAAATGGAAAGAATCTACACAAGGTTTTCTAGAACAAGCATGGCACATTTACTACTGTGAGAAAGAAGTGATCAGGGAAAGGCTAAGGTCCCACACATGGATTTTAGGGGAGAGATTTTCCTTGATATGATTGGGAGTCATTTCTGTTTAACATTAATGTCTCACTGCATTGCATTATTCATATGTGCACTCTGAAACATTTGTTTTCTTATCTGATGCAAAGACAAGTGAGCAATTGAATCTGTCACTCATTGAAAACACCAGGAAAGAGCTGCCAGTGACTGGGGTTGTTGACTTGGGCATTAGCCCACCTTCTGTACCAGCCTTGGGTGTCTCATATCTAGTTTGGTGTCCTCATAGGAAGAAAAAAAAAAAGTGTTCCTATAGGTTGAAATATAAAAAAAATAAATAGACTCGGGCATTTGTATAATTTCTGTGAAAATGTCGAACAGCTGTAATAGTCTAACAGGCCCCTGCCTGCCTGGTGATCTGGGACAGATGATTCTGTATTCAGCCTTCTCAGCTGCAAAGTGTGAGGATGGCTAAATGCAATCACCCTTGTAAGTTCTGAGCACAGTCTTTTCTTATACTAGCAGCCAGTACATGCTCCTTTTTCTCTTTCTGGCCCCCACTTTGACTTAGTTGATTAGAGACAGAATAGTGCAGCTATATACCTCTCAAAAAGGGATAACCTGCTTTGAGCCTCACTAATCTCCCATCGACTGTTTAGTCTGTTTCTGCCCTGGTGTGTCTTCTGCCCATCCTCAGAACTCAGCCTCTCTTTGACCCATTCTGAAGATCAAGGCCGAGCTCTTCATGACTCCTCTATCTCCAGCTTCAGACCCCTGGAGGCCAATCTGCTGGAGACAGTCCTTCCTCATGGTCTTCTTCGAATTTTCCTTTACTAAATAAATATGAACAAAGCATTTGTGTTGGCAAGTGACAAAAAGGATACTATGGTATTATCTAAAGGGAAGCCCCTGGGTCAGAGCAAGTCATGTAAATGTTTGTTTGTTTGTTTGTTTTTACAAAGATGACTTATTTTTAAATTTTGTGCATGTTTATGTGTACGTGAGCACAGGTGTCTATGGAAGACAGAAGAGGCCTTTGGATTCCCAGTTCCCACCCCCAAAGAATGATTTTAAATTACAATTTAACTTCATATAATTTCTATTTTAAAAATATTACACTAACATTTTCAAAAAGAAGTTTTTTAGGAGCTGGCAGGTAGGCGCAGTGGGTAAGGTGCTTGCTGCCTAGTGCCCAGGAGCCACGAAGTGGAATCGAAAAGCCTAGTCCTGGAAGTTTTTCTCTGACTTCCACATACAGCATGGCCCACATGTGTGCATGAATACACACACACACACACACACACACAGAGTCACAATCACAATAAACAAATAAATGTAAAAAAGATATTTTAAAACAACAAGACAAAACTCTCATCTACCTAACACATACTAGTCACTAAATCAACTGATGAATTATCTTCATTTGAACTTGGTGTTGCAGTAAGTACCATAAAACGGCTATACTGATTCCAGTTTCTTACATTCCTGTTGAAGTTCATCTCTAAATGGAGAGTTGTCCTTAATTCATTAGTTATTTACACTAGAACTTGGTTAATGTAATATCAGTCATGAGGGACCTCCATATGAGATCAGAAAAGGCAAGCTTTGAATACCCAACTGAGAAAGAATACACATATAATCTTAATTACTTATTAAACTTAATACTATTGGGGATTCTAATACTCTTGATCTGTTAGGACTTAGCTTTATGAACTAGATATTATCAAAGAATCATGCAGCTCTCCAACTTACTGAGGAGGAAGTAAATTGTCCATTTGTGTTTCTGAGATGTGCATACTATTTTTGCTTACTGCTATTTACATTGACAGTTATAAAGAGTTCTCACCAACAGTGTATTAGCTAGGGTTTTCCCAGGAGAGCAATGGCAGCACATAAGTTGTTAGCCATATATACTGCTTTTGTTGTAATTTATTAATCCCCGCCCCCCTCTGTGGTCTTTTTGAGACAGGGTCTCCTTGTAGCCCTAGCTGGCCTGGAATTCGATAGGTAGACCAGGCTGGCCTTGAACTGACAGAGATCTGTCTCGCAAGTGCTGAGATTAAAGGTGTGTACCACCATGCCCAGCTCTTCTCTTCTTTTTTTAAAGCATAAAACTTACAAATAGATTAGGGAAGACTTGACTTTTTGCATGGGGCACGGATGCTGGCAGCAGAAGCCACTGTACACTGTGTTTTGCATATGCTCTCTGCTGGGTTTTTCTTTACACATGGCCTAGAGTATCTAAAAAGACCAAAATGAGTGGGAGGCTTAATGAAAATTAAGTAGTCCTTTAGTAAGTGGAAGCATCAGTTCCCAGACCAGTTGGATCCCCCAATACTGACAGAATTGGATAGCTAGCCCCGCACATCACTTGTTGGTCGTTACACAACTGCTGGCAGAGACTAGAGGCTGCAAGATACTTGTTTTTGTTTAGGCAGGGTTTTTGTCGTGGGGCGTTTTCTCCCCATTTTCCTTTTTCTTTTTTTTAATGGGTAGAGTTTTACTGTATTGCTCTGACTGGCCTGGTACTTACTATGTATCCCAGGCTGACCAAGAACAGACCTCTTGCCTTGTCCTTCTGTCTTAGCTTCCTGAGTACTGAGATTATGGGTACTTTTTTTTTTTTTTTTTTTTTTTT